>CATQJL010000316.1:20207378-20279797 GCA_958299035.1 Cylicocyclus nassatus
TTGGACATGTCTGGAAAAGAAAGTTCTTATTGGCAGGACCTTAAAGCGCTTATCCGGATGTGAGTACTCTTTAATTCAGCTGGATTGGCGGCTGTAAAGCGGGGCTTCGTTAATTAAGGCTAGGTAATGATCAGAGAGCACGCGCAAGGGAGAGACGTAGATTGAGTTGCGGGCACGAGAGGCCTGAATTAGGTCGCAAAGCTCGGCCTACCAGCCTCCAAGCCTGTTGAATTAAAGTTATGTGAAGAAATCTGGTTTGTGAATAGCTTCATATGGGAAGTGTGGAGTAATAACTTACTACATCCAGATAGTTGTATTTTTTTGCTAGTCTCGAGAATTTTGACAGCTCTGCAAAAGATTTTCCTTACAAGTATTTAACATTGCAAGATTGCCTAAGTTCCACAGGTGCTAAAAATTTCGCTTGTTTTTTTTGGTTTCCACAACCAAATAGCACAAATTTTTGTTCTCCCCTCCCTTTCTTCCGAACAAAAGTTTTCGGAGAATGCCACATCTTAAACCGTTGATGCGAATTCTGCTATATATTTCAAGGAGAAGACAACTTTCATTTACAGTCCTACGTTCGTTTCTTGCACCTGGGCCTATACTGCTCTAATTTTCGTCACCGGTACTCTGGTTTGGTGGGAGCCAACTATTATCGAGCATGGAATTGCATGGAACAAAGGAGAGAATGACACAGCTTCACAACCAGATAGCAAATCGGACCAGTAAGTATGGCCTAAGCAGGGTTTAGAGTTATCGGCGCTCCATCACTGTGTCAGTGGAATCGTAAGACCAAAGCGACGCGTATTATTATTCATATTGATTGATCGAAGTTCCGGCACAGCGCTGACACGGATGACACGGCGGCGGCACAGCGTCGGCACTCTGGACGCATTGTTGCTATTGACGATGAAAAAGCTCATGTACTGTTTTAATTCAGCATCGGATTGATCTTTGGAGGAATCACGACCTTGTCAGGACTTTTGGGCGTGACAGCTGGGACAGTGATGGCAGGGGTAAGTGTTCAGCCCTTCCACTTCAAGATACTAATACAGTAATTAATTCAAGATGATGCGAAAAGGCCGTGGCATCTTTCGACCAATAAAAACAGAGCGAGCTCAACCAATCGTATCTGGGGTTGGAGCGCTGATCAGTGCACCTCTGCTAGCCGTGATATTCATTTGGGGCCATCATAGCATCACAATGCTTTGGGTCAGTCTTCCATCTTGCAAAAATATCCAAACAAACTTAGTTTTTTAGATAATTTTGTTCGTTGTGAGCACATGCTTAAGCTTCAACTGGGGTCTGAATGTCGATATGCTTATGGTAAAAATAGTCTAACATTGTTCTCCTATCTAAACACTTTTTAATTAATTTTTTTAGAGCGTCATAGTACCATCTCGGAGAAGTACGGCATTTTCTTACTTTATGCTCATTTCACATCTTTTCGGGGACGCTACGGGACCATACATCGTTGGTGCGGTGAGTCCTCATGCAGAAAATGGTCATTTTTTACAACAAGAACTCTCATTGTTTGAATGCCAATTTCAGGTATCCGACGCAATTCGAGGTGATGTAAAAACGCCAAAAAATCACTATCTTTCATTGGTAAAGGCATGCTCGGTGACTGTAGTACTGCTCTGTATATCTGCTGCTCTTTACTTTGTATCAGCTGCCACGCTTCTGAGAGATCAAAAGAAGTTCAAAGAACAAATGGGTAGGTAATTCCCATCAGCCTGGCCACAAAAGTTTTGCTCATGGATGCGATTATTTGTGCTCTAAAAAAATCAAGGGAGCTAGTACAAAAAGTTTGATACCTCTGACTAATACAGCTTCAAATAACATTTTTGCACTATTGAAACTTTTTTGTGCTTTATCAAAATTGCAGATGAAGAGTGCTAGCTTTAAGTACCGATTTTTTCGACTATCAAGCGTCAGAACAACATCCAAGTTTTCCGAATTTTACCGTCAGACCACTGCAAATGCCTCAAATAAAAACTTTTTCTGTAGAAAAAATCTCTTACAGTTCCCAAATTAAACTTTTCTCTCAACACTCATCTGAAAGTGAATGAAAAATGTTTTTTAACTTCATACTACTTCACTATCACTGTAAATTGGACTAAAAGCGCTCTTTTCCTTTTTTTTGTGAATCCGTGTATACCCCACGATGGTTCGCCGCCTCAAAGTGGCGTGGGGGTGGCCCTGGGTGTCAGCTACCTGCAGCCAGAGTTTAACCTCTGGCTCCCGGACGCCCAGCAAAGAGCGAACCGGGTTAGCTTCCGCCGTCTGACTAATAGGTCGTTAGGCGGGTCCCCACTCCACATAATGATGGTCAGCGATCGCCTGAATATGGTAGGCCTGAGCAGGCCTGGTAAGCCGACTCAGTGCCGGGGAAAAATTTAAAACTCGAGCAGCAAGTAAAGGAATAAAGCCCTGTCATCAGACCCCAACTAAGGCGCCGGAAGGAAGCAAGGCTGGTGGCAGGTTGCTCAGGGCGCCATTTGGATTGGACAAAAACGGCACACCTGCGACGACCCGCCATGGAGACTGCTTCATGCTCTGCACTTACAACGCCAGAACAGTCTCCACAGACGCCGACCTTCACGCTCTTCTCCACGCCGCAGGGCACATCAAGTACCACGTCATCGCCCTGCAGGAAACGAAGTCCAGGAAGCAAGACGTGCGACAGTTGAGCGATGGGACCCTCGTCATTCGTGGTGAGAAAGTTCCGTCGCGGAACGTGGGAGGCGTCGGCTTTGTCGTCCACCCAACGATCGTCCATCTCGTCAATTCGCATGGGATCCTGTCTCCCCGACTGGCCATCCTTCGTCTTCACCCTCCACACCAGAAGACCATCAGCATCATCAACTGCTATTCTCCAACATCAGCAGCTGATGATTCGGAATTGGATGCTTTTTACGAGCATGTAGAGGAGGTCGTCCGCAACGAGAAGTCCTTCTACAAGTTTGTTGTGGGTGACTTTAACGCGAAAATCGGGATGAAACTAGAAGAGGAGTATAGGATCGGGAAATTTGGATTTGGGCTCCGGAATGATAACGGCAACCGTCTTATTGGGATCCTATCCGCCGCACGCCTGTTTCATGGAAACTCACTTTTCATGAAAAAAGAACAACGACGATGGACATGGGAGTCACCCAATGGAACGACACATGCGGAGATTGACCACATACTTACCAACCGAAGATGGTGCCTACTTGACGTATCGGTAGTGCCATCTTTCTGCAGTGGCTCTGATCACCGCCTCCTACGAGCGAAGGTACGATTCAGTCGAAAGCTGGAAAGGAAGATTTGCCATCGCAGTCCACGAAGGAAGGATGTCGTTTACGACGGTCAAAGGTTAGAGGAGCTCTTATCATGTTGTGAGTGGCCCATCGAGGAAGACCCAACGAAGGACTACGAGCTGCTTCTCAAAGGATTGGAAGCCTGTGGGTATTGCGCCTCAACAACTCGTGCAAGGAACTTGGATCGCATCTCAAGCGCCACCAAGGAATTGTTCGATAGAAGAAGATCCTTGAGGCTGGATCCGAATGCATCTCACCTCGAGCGGCTGGTGGCAAATACCAGCTGCAGAACTGCATTGCAGGAGGATCTACGAAAGTACAGGCAAAGGAGGATTTTGGAAGCCGCTGAACAAAGACGAAGTCTGAAGAAATGCCGAAGGGACCTTTGCGACTACCACATACCACTGGGAGCGTTATTAAACGAAAATGGGATACCAACAACTTCCCGCCGAGAAATGGAATCGATCGCGAAGAGTTTCTACAGCAACCTCTTCCGCTCATCAACACCCGTGCCAGACCCCGCTGCTCCCACTGGAGACACACCACCACGAATTCTTCCTGCTGAAGTACGCGTCGCGATCCAGACCATGAAGACGTCCACAGCTCCAGGACCAGACCATCTTTCCGTGGACCTGCTAAGAGCTGGAGGACACTGTCTACACGAGATTCTGGCGGCGCACCTGACATCTTATCTCCAGAAGGAAAGGATTCCCGACCAGTGGAGAACGTCAAGAACCGTTCTTCTCTTCAAGAAGGGCGAACGGGAAGATCTTCGAAACTATCCGATATGCCTGTTGAGCGTGCTGTATAAGCTTTTCACCAAGATCATTCTCACTCGCATCTCAAGGACACTGGATGAGGCCCAACCTCCAGAACAAGCTGAATTTCGCAAGGGATTCAGTTGCATGGATCACATCCAGATGGTTTCGAGGGTCATAGAAGTTTGCCGGGAGTACCGATTACCTCTCGTCCTAACCTTCGTCGACTACGAGAAGGCATTTGACAGCGTCGAGTTCAACGCTATCCTGTCAGCGCTAGTCGATCAAGGAGTGGATCCGTCATATGTGAGGACATTAGCCAACTGCTACAAGGACTGCACTACAAGCTACAGCTGTTCCATCGCCCCCTGACCGTACCAATAGGGAAGGGGGTCCGACAAGGCGATACCATATCGCCTAAGCTGTTCACTGCGGCCTTGCAGTGGGTGATGAAATCACTGGACTGGAATGAGAGAGGTATACGAGTTGATGGGAGATTCCTCTCGAATCTTCGTTTCGAGGACAACATCGTTCTCTTCTCGAGCAGTATCAATGAAGCCGAGACGATGTTAAAGGAATTGAACGAAGTAGGGAAGACGATTGGACTGCGAATCAATCGGAAGAAGACCCAGTTCATGAAGAACGGCCTAATTGAGGATACGGAATTGAAGCTGGAAGGTTCCCCAATCACGGAGACCTCTTCTTACGTGTATCTAGGACGTTCAATGAACATGCAGAACGACTTGAAAGAAGAACTTAACAGAAGGCGAAGAGCAGCTTGGGCCGCTTACGGGCCTTTGAAAGAAGCCACCGACCAACTAACGGACCCTGCGCTCCGAACTCATCTGTTCGATTCAACCGTTCTCCCAGCGCTCTGCTACGCAGCCGAGACGTGGGCTGACACTGCTGCCACGTCGAAAGCTCTTCGTACCACCCACAGAGCGATGGAGCGGAGTCTTCTGAAGTTTAACCGACGTACGCAACATCTTGCCGGACTTCGCAGTTCTGATTTAAGAAGTATGTCCCGTCTACGAGACCCAGTCGAGTATGTTTCGAAGGTAAAGTACCGATGGGCCGGTCACATTGCAAGAAGAACAGACGACAGATGGACGTTAAGAACGCTGGAATGGATCCCTCGCGATGTAAAACGCCCTCGAGGAAGACCCCCCACCAGGTGGGCAGATGTGTTCGTGGAAAGGATGGACCAGCTGAAAAACCAGCTGGAAGCGAATTTTACACCTAGATCTCGTGATCTTCGCCACCAACGACCGATACGAACATCGTGGTTGACGCTTGCGAGGGATAGGAACGGATGGAAGCTGTGCTGCGGCCCGCACGACACGTGAGGACGGGCCAACTAAGTAACTAAGTAAGTAACCGTGTATACCCATTTTTTTTCTTTGGTTCAACTGATTTGGCTGTTGGAAGACGGGATCCGTGACCTGATTAAGGCTAGGTAATGATCAGAGAGCAAGCGCGTGGGAGAGACGCAGACTGCGAGCGGTCTTATTTAGGTCACAAAGGTCCTGCCTTTCAGCCGTCAAGCAAATTGAATCAAAGGTTGATGTGAATCGCACACTACCCTTTCGTTTTTTTAAAAACAACAAAGATTTTCTTCTTCTGATATTTCATGTGTGTAACTTTTCTAACCTTAGTTGAACAATGTTTTCAGCCAATCTGAACGATGATTAGATATTTGATAAACCAGCCGAAACGGTATTGAACAGAATGAGATTGTACTTATATAACACAGGGGTTATAGCAACCATCAAGAAAATTTCAGCAAAAAAAAACAGGAGCGCATTTTTTTGAATTTTTAACCCAAATTCCGAACGTATCCGATTGGCGATATAATGCAGTCCGCTGCGACATAGCTTATATTTAGGTATGACAAACTGCCAACTGAAAGATTCCACATCCTCCGCATCGTCGAGTGAGAGGTTGCACGGAAGTTGGGATGAACATCAAGGGAGGGACCGAAGGGTCTAATGGAATCAGCTCAAGAACTAGAAATCATGTATTGATTTCGTCAATAACTAAGTCTTTCATCAGCATTCCTCGATTGTAATAAATTCTCAGCTACCTCATTCTTCAGTACTGAGCAGGTGTAGATTGATAATCCAGCTCGCACTCCAATGTTCCTCTAATGTGATAAATATCCCTGCAATTTGTGATCAGATTTGAGGAGCAAAAATTGAATAACCGCTTTCCGAGTGTTTGATCCAAGAGTCCATGATTTAGCTCCGATGTACGCGTTTGCACTATAACATCTGTTTGCATTACAATACCTTCATTTGAATCGCCAAATTTTGACTGTTTAAATGGAAAAGCTCCTGTGTACTTTGCATGAAACGGTTTAATTGCAATATTGGATGAAAAGCAAGAGCGACCAGAGTGGCTTTGTCCTTTAGGATTTTCTGAACTACAACAAGTGTCAGCGACTGCAGGGGCGATTGTTTTATGAAAATTCATTGTTACAAGGACAGCCAAATCTAGCCACTGAATGTGAATTTCGAACATTTTTGCACTACACGAGCACAAATATACCGGCCGAAGGCCAATAATCAAAGACCGCAACCTATCAGAACAATTGAGGGAAGCGGATTGTGCGATATGCAATTGGGTGGAGTTTGCGCCAACATGAAGTTCGTACCCTTTCCACCTGTGAAAAACTATTTATTGCAAAAATTTCTCTGAAAATAGCACGAATTCAAACGTGACTTTGAAAAACACAGGAAGGCTGATGAAGTTCAATGAAAACCCAAAACATAGCGCTTGAAACTTGCGTAAAGTGCTGCGCTCGGAAATGGGGCTTCTGCTCGTGGTTCGATATTCGATCTCAACGAGTTTGGCAGCTTTCTTAGTCACTTTATGACGAAACAGATTTTAGGCTGGATTTGTCAAGTATGCGCGGAGATCTCTAATTAGAATCAAATGCCTCATCTCTCTGCCATTTTTCCTTTGCTCGTCTGCGTCCCCACTTCTCACGCGCTGCCTCGCTGTCTCTCACGCGTTCTACTAGGTGTTTGCCTGTGCTAGCTTTTTCTTTGTTGTTCCAAATCAATCCTATCAATGCGTATATCATAACAAAGCCATTTAAGCCTGCTTACACGCTGGCCACTCACCAAGCCCGGTTTTCCACTTTGAAGGAAAAGTCTAGAAAAAGACCCCTTTTCGACATTCCTCCATTTTGTCTCCATTTCGGTTCCTTTGAGCATTTTTATCGTAAATTAGATGCATCTTCTTTTCTTAACATAAACGACGTTCCAAGCTATTCTTTCACTTTGGCGGATTATCGAAATTTCAGAGAACACGTTTTCTTCACAGTGATTTTTGAAGTAAATTTGCAAACATTTTTTCCATAGAATGGTGCTGGCAATCACCCGAAAAGTTTCGTTTGGAAGGAAGGGGGGGGGGGGAGAAAAAAGGGCCCGACGGAGATTTTTTTTGGAAGGGTCTAACTGATGCCATGCCCTTTCAAAAAGATTTCTATCAATTTCTACAAATATCTCTTTGTTTGTACCAATCTCTTTAACTGTACCAATCTTGGACGCTGCTGAAGAAATCAATCAGAAGATTCAAACTATGCCAAGATTTATAAATAGTCGAACATGGATTCTCTTTGTTTATCCCCGTCGGTCCGCAAATGAAGTGCTGAGTAAAACAAATGAGCATTGTCCCGGAAATAACCGAGAAGACGGGTTGAAAATTCGATGGACAAATGGCAACATAATTTGGCTTCGATGCGCAGTTGGTCTTGAAAAAAGGAGATTACCTTTCTGATAAGTGACTTTCTTCCGCCAATGTCTTCCTCAGCAAACGCCATACCCGTGGTCAACTTCCAAGATGGCTTCCTGAGGTTGAATGCGTAAGAGTTTGGCGTTGGCGAAGTATCCATCAAGCGTCATGTGATTATACAAATAATGAGAACTTACTCTCGACCTAGAGGCTAGTCAAAGTTACAAGTAAGCCTGAAAGTTGCTGTACTGCTTGCTTCTTAGAAAAAATATTGCTGTATTTCATACACGCATAACGACGCAATAGGTATGAGATTTTTCTTTATTCAAGGTAAGGTATAAATCGGAACTTTGACTGAAATGGAACAAAAAGCAGATTTAAAAAGAGTACACGCCAAAATCTAGCGCACTGGAAAAGCCCTCAACGGCAGTGTCTCACCAAAGTCAGTTTTTGGAGATTTTTGCGTATCACAAGGCTTTTTTGCTGCTTTGAAATAGCATGAAATGCTCGAAAACCCCGTTTTTGGAAACTCCGAGGAGACGCTAACGAGTTGTGCCTTCTCACTCCAGCCTCCTCCGCAGTGGAAGCAACGCCAGGGAGGTGGACGTCAGGTGGACGTGTTGAAATGCATAAGGCCTAAGGCATGCCTCAAAGGCAGCGTCCGGGCTAGAGCTAAGCAGGAGGTCAGGCACAAGTCTTTCGAACCCCCCCCCCCCCCTCTGAAAGCCCTAAATAACCCCCTTCTTCCTCCTTTTCACTCCCGAGACCTTAGAGAGCGACATTGTGGAGGACACTATCCTCTTCTAAAGAGTTTTTGGATTTTCGAAGTCTGTAGCCGATTTTCTGTCATTGAACTTTACAATCACACGTAATTTGACGGTTTTTGATCTAAATGGGTCTATTGCAAGCATAATTTCTTTAAGGCTGGGGTGTTTGGCTCCAAATTTTCATTGCAGGAAGAAGGAGCTATAAGCTCATTATTCATACCAGGAAAGGAGCGATTTCTGGATATTGAAGACATGTTAAGGGGGTCAGGCGCAAGGCTACAAAACGGGATGGCTCAGACGGCTTGAGCTTTTGAGGGGTTGCGCCTGACCCGCTTAACTTGATGACCGAAGGATCTTTTCCACTCTGTTTACATGTGATTCGCTAACACAAGCACCGAAGATTCTACATTAGTTGTTTGAGCTTACTTTGACTTGTTCCGGCTTTGTGGTGGTCGGTGGAGTTGAAGCACTAAAGCTGGAAAACGCGGTGATTGAATTTTTGGCAGCACTTCTTGATCCAGCTTTTGAAAGCGACAGGAGGTCTAATTTCTACCACAGACTGATAAAGAGTATTACTTTGTTTTGAGCACAAGAAAGTAGACTTGTTTTACTTTCTTGACCAAGTTAATCATTTCTGATCACGCTTCCTAGACGTTAGGAAACACTAGAAAATGTGATATCTTACCCAATTTACACAGCAAGTCTCTTTGGCGACCTTACCGTTGGCAGAAACTTCGTTAGTGGAGTTAACCAATATGCGATTAACGACAGTCACCTCTCCGGTGGAATATATTTACTGATCTAGTGCTCTTCTTCTTCGGCTCACTCAATCGCATCTCCTCCACTTTGTAAACAGATTCCTCTTAATTGCGGCCCCCTCCCCTCAGTCTTACCCTCTCTCTCCCCCCCCCCCCCACAATACGATACCCGCCAGGTTGGGAGCGCCTGACCCCAAGCTCAATCCTGGTACGGGCAAATCTTTACTTCTACTTTTTTGCCTTATCCAGGCCTTTTCATGACTCTGATTCTAAATATTGCACTCAATGCGTAAATTCCTCAACCCCCTCCCCCTCCCCTCTCCCCTCCCCAATTTGAGACAATTTTGTGACCGTGGACGAATGCTTCTAATGCTATCCTTGTTGAGCAAGCATTAACAGGTAGACACTATGACTGTGTTTGCCATGTGGAAAAACGTCAAGGACTAAGAAGAGTTTGTTTGAGGAGGCGGGCCGTGCGAGTGGGCGGGGGCTTCAGGCTTGGCGTTTTCTGCGCCGACTTTTTCCTTTTACAGGGGATGTTTAAAAGTCAGATTTGATAGTTCTAGATCGAGACCCTAGTACTCGGTTATGATATCCGAGAACGTCCAAATCTGCCCAGACGCTGCCTGTAAGAGCTTCCCGCTATTGCGCGATAGGGGCACTGGAACGACTCTTCATAATTGGTCGTGGGCGCGCTTCGCTTGGCTCAAACTCAACGAGTTGACGAGACAACTGACGGAAGTTACCCGTCTATGCATTTGAGACCCACACACAATGCAGAAATCTGACGAATCGCAAAGTCACGTGGATGTAGTTATTTAACGAAAGCCTTATAAGAAATATATTCTCTGAAGAGCATCAAACGCTGATTTCAAAACTGTTTTTGTTATCTGCCAAGCGCTCCAGACGCTGAGTTCAGCGTTTTTTCCTCAGAAAATTGAACGCGTAAGTGGTGCAAATTCTACCAAGAGGCGCTTATGGCTCCGTTAGCAGTTATACAATACCGCTCACAGAAAGTGCAAAATTTCCGTGAATGTCGCAGAATTCCGGGAATTCCGCGAAGGTTCGCGAAATTCCGAGAATTTCGCGACATTCCCGGAATTTCGCGAAATTCATGTAAATCACGCAAATTACGCAGGGCCATAACTTCTTTCCGAATAAGTATATTCAAAATCCGAAAGCAGCATTGTATTCAGCTCGTCAAGGCGAATCTTTTGCTATACAGGGTGTCTCCAATATCCTGTTTCAATAATCTTGAATTTGCATGCGGACTCCTCTTCGCTTGGGTGTAACGCAACGAGCATCACACATAGGAGATTGCCATGGGCACCGTTCGTTAGTACTCTTCTAGCAGATTATTCTGCGCTAAACAGCAGCCGAAGACTCTCTTTTAAAGGAGATAGAAGAGCTGATAAACTCTGGAGAAATTAAGCTGTTCCAAGTTCTACCAGCCGTAACTTCCTTCAAAACGAACACTTTCGAAATCCGAAAGCAGCATTGTGTTCAGCTCGTCAAGGCAAATCTTCCAGTGTACAGCATGCCTTTGAAATTCCGTTTCCATTTTCAAAATTTTTTGCGCGCGTATATTCAAGATCGCAACGCAGCTCACATCCAACATAAAAAACTCCAATAAGCACTATTGGATTGTGCTGCTTCCGCAGATTACCGAGTCTAAAAAAGAGCCGGGGAATCTTTTTTAGAAAAGATAGAAGAGCTGGTGAATTCTGGAAAAATCGTGTTGTCTCAAATTTTGCCCACTGTATCCCTAAAATGGGAAGCTCTCCTGCTAAGCAGATGTGAATTTCATAAACATCAGGTCAGATAACCTCTTTGAGCGAAGTTTCCTTCTAATCCAAGATCATCGACATTTTGACCAAAACCCATTGGCGAGCTTCAGGGCGTAGAAAAAATCAAATCACCCGAATTTCTTTGAAAACTTGCTCATAGAGGTTATCTGACCTGCTGATTACGAAAATCACATCTGCTTAGCAGGAGAGCTTCCCATATAGGGTTACAGTGGGCAAAATTTGAGACAGCACGATTTTTCCACAATTCACCAGCTCTTCTATCTTTTCTGAAAAAGATCCCCCGGCTCTTTTTTAGCACTCGGTAATCTGCGAAAGCAGCACAATCCAATAGTGCTTATTGGAGTTTTTTATGTTGGATGTGAGCTGCTTTGCGATCTTGAATATACGCGCGCAGAAAATTTTGAAAAAATTGGAAACGGAATTTCAAGGACATGCTGTATATGGAAAGATTCGCCTTGACAAGCTGAATACAATGCTGCTTTCGGATTTTGAATATACTCATTCGGAAAGAAGTTATGGCCCTGCGTAATTTGCGTGATTCACATGAATTTCGCGAAATTCCGGGAATGTCGCGGAATTCTCGGAATTTCGCGAACCTTCGCGTTTTCCCGGAATTCTGCGACATTCACGGAAATTTTGCACATTCTATGAGCGGTATTGTACTTTATGCATGAATAATTCTTGTTTCTTATACTCGTACTCAATACTTCTTTATTTGAGCGTTGGAAAGACCATAACCATTAATTTTATCTCGACTTTGCTACCACTTTTGCTCCAAAAAACTCCCATAACTTAGCGTCCAAAGCTTGGCAAAAAAAAAGACAGTTTTGGGATCAGCGTTTGATGCTCTTCAGATTAGTTACATCTCATTGAGAAAGCCGATTTTGATTTTGGGTCCTCCCTAGTGAGTTAATCGAGATTGCTAGAGATCATATGAATGATTTTTTCGATTATATCCACCTATCCACACTTCTTCTTAGTTTAAATCATGCATGGGATTTATAATTCATACCAAGTTGCTAAGAGGAGGTCGTTCACAAAGATATTCCAAAGCAAAAAATATGTTTTTTTGGCGAGTACGGTCTTCACCGTAGTATTTCTGCACTTTGACGATGTATGCGAGCGAATTGTTCGGTAGTCACGGGACGTCGTGCTGAGGCAGAGTCTCATGAAAAGTAGGGGAACTCCAGATATCCTAGTGTAAGGCCCCTAAATTTGCAAGTTTTGCAACTTTGCAAAGTCACAGGCCTGTACAGGAAATGACAGAGCAATCTATGAAACAAAAATTTAGCAAATAGCAAGCTTTGATGTTAACAAAGTCGCAAATTCACAAACTTGTAAGCACATTGGTTTCATATTTTTGGCTGAATAAGAACAAAGTAAGCATATTGCGGTGGCAAAAAGAAAGCATTCTGATATTCAAATTTAATCATGATTAGATTTGCATAGGTGTGACTGACACTGCTATAAAGAGCACAACGTCATTTACTCCAGTGGCACATACAACAAAACATGAGTTCCCGAAAATAGAGGTTTGCTTGTGAGGTGTCATTCTTTCTTGTACACGCGCGATCCAACTGACTCTTTATTACTTGTCAAAAAAAAAAATAAAATACAAACTAAATGGCAATAAAGTCAAAAAATATCTCAAACAAAAGGAACTACATGTTCTAGCTCATTGTCGAACACATTACCACGCACATCCGTTCTATCAGGATGACGTGGGATATGGTTACTATATACATCATTGGTTTTTTTACTATATGCACCAAATAAGATGTCATTACTTTCACCTGTTGTTTCGTTCGCATATTCTTTACACTTTGATTCAGGTAAAAGACTAAGATTCGTTCTATTTGAATTGAGATATTCAATCCATGGCATATTGCTTTTGAACTCCATGTAGAGAAATAGATTTTCGAGCCAAGTGCCCTTCTCCTGTATTCCTGTGGGTGGTTTTTCTCCACCATTCCGGCAAATCCTCTTATCCGGCCTAGATCCATTCTTTTCATTACTCCATTGCACCTTTCGCCAGCATTCCATCATCTGTATGTCGCATCTGCACAGTCCCATCGAACAATTCACCACGCTCGGAAACAGGCTGAAGGGGAATGGTACTGAAAAATGTAAATTGCAAGAATAGATGTGCTGCATTCAACATTATCAAACTCTGCAAATTTACCATGACAGGTTGCAGTGCATCTCTTGTGGCACCTAACTGTGTAGGGTGATAGGTATTCTTGCAAAGTGCTCCTACATTCATGTGTTTTGTTTACCAAATTTCCGTAGCAATCATCGTGAGCCTTACAGCACCTGAATAACAGAATATATAACTCCTCTCTTCAATTTTGTAAACACATACTTATCATATCCATCTTCAGCAGTCACATTGTCACCGAAATTTCCGAATCCACAATAGCATCCATGTTTAAGGAGCAGCTGTAATACAAAATAGATGTAGCAGTGCTCAGAGAATTCGAAGCATAGAAATCAATTATCTTCCAACTAGAAACTGTATTGAGGTCATCTCTCACCATAAAACTTTCTAAAACTCACAACAAAAGGGTTATAGCCGAGCACACATTCTCCAATATAGATGAAATCATACAGCGATGCGTCGGCAGCCGTTACCATACATGACAGAATGATGGCAGAAACGAAGCTCATAGTGACTGTATCAGTGCTACTTGCTGCCTGGATTGATCAAAGTATCAGATTTATTGCGTATAGCAGCGTATGGATCCCGGAGGCTTTAGAATAAAAGTAAAGCTTATAAAAAGGAAAACGTGCTCAAGCACGTTTTCCTTTTATAAGCTGTGCCATTCATTCCATTCCGTGCTTAAGCAGGGATAGGAATGGCGCACATAAAGTGTGATCTATGTGAGAGTCATTAATATAGCTAAGCAGGGAATGGTCAGAACTTAACCCAGTCACACCAAACATGTTGTACATCATCGGACACATCTTGAAACGCTGATCACAAACATATGTTTATTACTTGCCAAGCGACTATCTGGGAGTAGTTATGAGCGTTTAAATGAGCGATTTGTCAAGTGTTCTGTGGCCCAAGTTCCACGAAATAGGTTTCAAAAATACTTATTTAGGTTGTTGGTAAATGTGCTTCCTCCCTGTAATGAAAATACCATAGCCACTGATCCGCGCCATCAGACTGCATTCTTAGGAAATGTTCGTCAAAAGTCGAAAAAAATTTCATATTTGAACGCTCTAAATTCTTCCAGATAGTCGCTTGGCAGATAAAAGACATACATCTGGAATCAGCATTTTAAGGCGAGTCCGATGGTATACAGCTTGCTTGGAATGGCTGGGTTAAGTTCTGACCATTTTGTGAGCAAAAAGAAGGAACTCAGTATTTGGAAAAACAATGGGCGATTTTCGAAGCGAAGTTTGCAAACGAGATCAGATACATTCTGGTCACGATCGCATACACGAATTTTTGCTTCGAAAATCACTAAACCCATACTTTGCAATAAAAGTTCAAACATGTACAGTCCAATCAGCCCGATGGGCTATCCCTAGTGATGACAACCACAAGAGCATAAATGAGTAACGGCAGGCTCTTTAATACACCACTGGAAGCGTTCATTGCTGTGTAGTTCGAAGAGGACACTTTAAAGGCGAAACCAAATGTGGAAATGGCAATAAAAATTGGACAAGTCAGGAAATTAAACAGCACTCGAGCGTATTTAAAAAAAAAAGTATTCAATATTCGTATCCCTGCACTTAAAAGCAACTATCGTTTGCAACTTTTTCACACGACAGCGACTACTCCTTCACACTCAGCAGAACCTTTTGTTTGCACACGCGCTCGAGAAAGAAGTTTTTTGAGCTCTATATTTTTGATCCCATCATTGTTACATAAGATAATATGTTTCGCTCGCTATTCCGCTCTTACTGTATCAATCAGGTTCAGCTTTTATATTATCAATATCTTAAAACATGCCGAATACCATGTTTAAAATCCAAGAGCCGCCTTCTAGGTCATGCGCTTCTCATTTGATTTTTCAGCCAAATTTCTAATGGGGTGAACGTCTAACGTACAAGACTTTCAGTCTGAGTGTCACGGTCGGCGAGCCGCCTCGTTTGGGTCTCTCGCGGGGCGTTCGACCCCAGCGGATACGGTATTTTCCCATGTTTGAGGCGTGCGAGGTACCGTATCCTTAAACATCAATGAGGCGGCTCACGGGAACCAGAGCCGCGCTGACCGTTACACTCAGATTGATAACACCTGTAATCTGTTCCATATGATGCGTGACTTCCCAAATGCCCTTTTTGTTGTTCGCGAAAAAGCTTGGGGCTCATTTTACAGTGATTGAGCCTAAGATTGGGAAAAAGGTAAAAGGTTTTGCAGCTGAACAGACCAGATCTAATATGAAGTTGGATTTGCCTTTAGAGCAAGAAAAAAAAGGACGAAAACAGCGAAAAAAGTTCCATGATTTCATAAGGAACTGGTATCTTTTGGAAAATCTCCAGCGCTAATGCGTATTGAAAAGACTTCTTTGGAACTGCACAACTAATCCTTTTTAGGAATCTGGCTACGTTCTTGGAAAAAGGAATAGTAGTTGTACCGAGATGAGTAATGACACCCTTAAAAACTACTTTCAAAACTTTGTTGTAGAATCCAGTAAATCCCGTCATTTCCCCTCAATAAAACTTGCTGGCAGTTTTATTATCTTAGTGCATAGTAGTGCATTCGCGTGGCTATCAAGCACAGTAAAGCAAGCTGCTGATTTAGTAGCGTCATTTTGCTCTAACTCTGTACATCTGGAAGCTGCTGACTGCCATATGTTCAAAACGACGTCGACAAGCGCAGAAACTAGGACAATCAAAATGCTTTTCGACTGCCTAAGCTTACCATATCGCTAGCGTCATACTAGGAAGTCAACTAGCTTCCAACTTGGTGCATATGTTCAGTGCCATAAAGCGATCATTGGAAAAAAAATCAAGGCGTTACAATACAGGTTGAAGTTCCCCCTCTCTGCTTAATGAGAAACAGCAGTATTTTGACTTTCTTGAAAAAATCACACGAATGATTTATTAGGTTGTCCGGAAATTAATGCAGATTTTGAATTCCACCCGCGATAAGTCATACACTTCTCATTTCTAAGTAGGTTGCAAGGTACCGTTCGATAGAGCAAAGCAAGCTCTACAAGATGGCAGTCATGATTTAGCAACAGCTCCAATCCACCACGAGTTTCGAGCCAAAAACTAAAAAGATTTAACTACCCAAAAAAATGAGAAAAATCGTAACTCAGTTCATAAAAATCCTATAAAAATTCTAATTCGCTCACGTAAACACTGTCCACATAAGACGTATATGTACGCCGTTGCCGTATTTTTTCCTCGGTTACAAACCAAAAAAACGAAGATTTTCATGTTTCTGCCAAAGTGATCCTGTGCCGTTCCCACATGAGTAGTTGTATACTAGGAATCTGTAAAAGTACAAACGTAAATTTCCAGCTCTCTACAAGCTTTAGTTCTCGAGAAATTCGAATTTTAGCCTGAACCACATGACTAGGAAAACTGTATTCGATATTTCTCGAGAACTAAAGCTTGTAGAGAGCTGACAATTTACATTTGTACTTCTACAGGTTTGTAGTACTTCTACAGGTTTGTACAACTACTCATGTGGGAACGGCACAGGATCACTTTGGCAGAAACATGAAAATCTTCGTTTTTTTGGTTTGTAACCGAGGAAAAAATACGGCAACGGCGTACATATACGTCTTATGTGGACAGTGTTTACGTGAGCGAGTTAGAATTTTTATAGGATTTTTATGAAATGAATTACGATTTTTCTCAATTTTCTGGGTAGTTAAATCTTTTTTAGTTTTTGGCTCGAAATTCGTGGTGGATTGGAGCTGTTGCTAAATCATGACTGCCATCTTGTAGAGCTTGCTTTGCTCTATCGAACGGTACCTTGCAACCTACTTAGAAATGAGAAGTGTATGACTTATTGCGGTTGGAATTCAAAACCTGCATTAATTTCCGGACAACCTAATAGATCGGATAATTCGTGGTACACCTTCTTCTATTCCTCCTAGAAAATTCCAGAGGTTTCCTGAAACCCCCAAAATTGCTACACGGACACAGCAATCTACCCACCAGCTTCACTGAGGCCGAAAATGCACATAGACCTTCAAGTTTACTGCAGTTTTGTGAATACACTTGAATTTCCAATCTTTCTTGATTTCTTCTCTGCACTTACTTGTGCTTTCCTCTCTTATAATTGTTTTAAAATGAATTTTGGCACTGTCTCTTACATGTAGGCCGAAAATGCACATAGACCTTCAAGTTTACGACAGTTTTGTGAATACACTTGAATTTCCATCTTTCCTGATTTCTTCTCTGCACTTACTTGTGCTTTTCCTCTCTTATAATTGTTTTAAAATGTATTTTGGCACTGTCTCTTACATGGAGGCAGCTTTTCAGAAACGAGAGATGAAAAAGTTACCAAAAAAATTGGAAACTTTTCTGAATCATTCTTTTGTGTGCATCGTGCAGAAATGATTACAGAAAGCTTGAGAATAGTTTTGGATTTTTTGGAAAGGTTTTCTATGTTCTATGTTGAAACGTCGAAATTGCAACGATGGCGCACATTATGGCCCGTAGTAAACTACCGTCAGGGCATCTCCTCTGAGGCGGACCGGAGCTGATATCTTGGCGGCTCAGTCCAGCATCCGGCGAGCTATTGATCTGGATGCAGATCGCTTCCTGGACATTATAATCAAGTACGTTCTCGAAAAGACAGCTACTTGGTTCGATTTGGTTAAATGGGTAAGCCATTGGAATTACACGAGCGCGGCCGTGATTCGAGTCCGTCTAGCGACACAACTTTTGCTGCATCGCCGGGCAATCTTTGATAGCGGCCACTATCCAATCGATGATGACCGCTATCAAGGATTTCGCCTAGCAAACACAAAGATAAAACAAAAAACATTTCGTTACGAAAATTTTGCGACAAAACGAAATGGTTGCAACGTGAATTCAATGAAATGAACAAATGAGTCCTCGTTTTGAACAGCTTCAAAAAAAACCAGTAAAGTTTACAAAAAAGAGAAGAATTTGTTTTTTTCTGTCTTCCTCGCCAAAATCAGCTGTTCATCGATCCTCTCCTTTTCGGGCGCGGTTGTGCAATTTTGCGCCGATTTTGTCTGCAGTGTTAGGCAAATTGCTGTGTATCGTAAGTTACTCAGGAGCAACTTACGAAGATTTTCTCTGCGTTTCCTCTTTAGCACACTATTTCTGGACATCATCGCTCATATCATCTCCCATGACCCGGCAGGGAAATCATCTCCCTGCCGAACTTCACCTGAGGCTCACCTCTCAGGTGACGTTGCATCCCTATAGCCTGGGGAAATGGGCGGTCGTCATTTTACTGACAGAACCTCACATGAAGGTCTTAGGGGAGATAGTCTCCCATGACCGAGCTTTACTGCGGGCCATGTCTCTTCCCCCCCCCCCCTATTGCGCTAAACGCTAAAGGCTATGGCCCTGTCCAACAATCACTTTCCCTTGCTCATCAACTGGAAGAATGCCAACTCATTTGTTTTGCGCACAGCTGCGGATCCGATACCGATTAGTAGACCTTTTGATCCTGCTCAAATACCCGAAAGAGGTCTTTCGAAAGCCTCTGAGATTTTTGAGAATTAAGATAAAAAATGCATCAGAAACTTTAATCGTAAATAATCGTAAAAACTATCCGACATTTTATAAATTGAAGCAGAGTCAAACTAGTCAAAAACACGAAAACCTACTTTTGACAGTTTGATTATCATAGAGTACCATTCAAGCAAGATGGTAACATAGTATGCTAAGGCGCTGCCCAAACCAATCACAAAGAGATTAATTTTGAATTATTGATTTGGCTTGGGAATAATTGCGTTTTTATAGGAATCTCCGTAGGAAAGTGTTCCTGTTGTTTTTATCTATGAGTTTGCAAATGGAAATAGCTTAAAGCTTCTGCTATCACAAATCAACTACTCGGACTTTTCTACTGTAGAGGACAAGCCTATGGACACTTTCTAAGCTTCGTTCTCACAATACGATGGATGTAGAGACGAGTCTGGTAACAGCATAGGTGGCTAACAGACCAGGCTAGATATCGTTGGCGGTAAAAGGCAAAGTGGATATCGTTTTTATTGACAGCTTTGATTTCTGATAATTCTCTTGTAAATTGGAAGTGATGAGTTCACTTTACTTTTTTACGATAGTGCTTTACCGTTGTTATGCTCACACTTAAACCCTGCCGTCTGCGATAATCTTAAATTTGTTACCGGTGTTTTCTTACGCTTGCTGCTATATTATAACAAGGAAGTTCCACACTATAGTACATCTGAGGAGTAATGTGGCCTTTGGGCTTTGACATTTTTCGTCGCTGCTCAATTTATGTAATTTTCGTTTGTCATTCATTTTTTACTGTGGTCAATTTCTTAAACTCAGACTTTGTCATCATCTCATTATCATCTCAAGTCTATATTATTTCCGCTGTCTAAGTATAGATGGTACAACTTGCTAGCTTAACTCACTTCTGAGGTTTGGTCTTTGAGCACTTTTCAAAGTCTTTGAGCTCTCCCCGGCATACTGGTTGGGCGAGCTTGGTGTGCAACCGCTTTAAACTTCCGTTTTCAGGTAGACATGGGCATGCATTCCATCTTCATATTATAGTTTCTGTGCTTATGTCTATAAATGTTTACCATTATCGCTCATGCCGACCATCCATTTCATATCGCTCTTGCTGATTTACTAATAAAGAAAGCTACTTGACTTACCTCGGCCTTTTGGCAAGAGAGATACATATTCTGAATCAGCTTCAAACGCTGATTCGAAATATGCTATTCCTTGCTGCCGCGCACCATTCCGAAGCGAGTTATGGACTTTTTCCTGCGCAAAATTGGCACACTCATCGACTCCTGGCATCACAGCATCATCATCTAAGCTAATACATTGCGTTGACCTTGTTTCTTAGTGAGAAAAAAAACTAAATTTGTGTTTTTTTCGATATCTGAACACCTCCTTCTGCAGATTTTTATCTACGGGCAAACTTCACAGCTCAGTAGTATGCCAATTTTGCGCGGAAAAAACCCTTAACTCGCTTCGAGTGGTGCTCGACAGCTAGGAATAGCATATTTGGAATCAGCGTTTTGAGATGATTTAGGATATATATATGTCCCTTGCCAAAATGCCTAAGTTAGGAAGCTTCCCTTGTAAAATTGATTCCAGAAGAAGGGCATGCTGAGCCGATGAGGATATTCGAATATTCGAATATTCGAAGTCGAATATTCGAGAAAGTCCAATTATTCGATTATTCGAATAGTCGATTGAACGAAAAAGGCCTGTATTCGAATAAATAGTTCGTTCATTTGACGATTTGGAAAATTGACTCATTCGAATATTCGTTTATTCGAAGAGTTTTAAAAGACAATTATTCGAATATTCGAATATTCGAGCCAACTTGAAAGACAGTATTCGAATATTCAAATATTGAATACCATTCATTCGAACATTTGATGTCAAAAGAAAGCTTCAGTTGTTCTACATTAAGTGCAAGTATGTCCCGATCGGTCAATCATACAAATGGATTATATATGACATAATGGCTATCAAGGTTCCCTTTTTCTAGCATGAGTCCCAAGTCATGCCGGAGCATAGTGATGACATGTCTTATGCATAATTCATTTGGAGTGAACTATCTTGAACTATCTTAAAAACTATCTTATCTTAGTAAACTATCTTCTCGAAATCGCGTCTGAGAAGTTGAAATGCAACATCATGCGCAAACATAGGACGCTCGCCAGGGCGCAGAGAGTGCGCATGGTGTGTGTTGCGCATCACTGCTCCTTCCCCGTGCATCTCGCCTCCCGTTTTCTCTGCGCTTCTTCCTGCTATGAACTATTTTCAGTGGATGCAACAGCGTTGCTGAGAGGACGGCCTATATCAGAGAGGACGGCCTATGTGCGCAGAGAGGACGGCCTATATCTTCAAGCTCCAAATTGGGTGAAGAAGCAAAGCCGTCATTAGGCGCCCTTTAGCGGACCACTGTTCCTCAAGCAGCTTGCATAAGCCAGCACGTATAGGCAACATTCATTGCTTCATTCCAATTCACTTGCCCTGCCAGCCTAATCACCGCCCGCATATCAAAATACCTGAGAGATACGTTAACCTGCGCAAGGCCAGAGCAAGGCAGTCGTGAAGACCTGAGCCGCGACTTGTGGCAGCAGCTTGTATGTCAGTCATCATACTCAAATCGGCTGCCCTTATAGTCAGGAGGAGTAAAGAAAACTAGTGTTAAAATGTTGCAAAGTTCATAGAATAACAATACTTCGAGTAGGCGTGCATGTTGAACAATAATTACTCTGAACTATGTAAAAGATGTGGAAGATCCCTTAATAACAAAAATACGAACCTCAAAAATACAACTAAAACAACTTGTGGAAATTCAGTCTGCAACAGAAACTATGAAACTCAGCGATTAATAATTTTCGACAAGTATTAGATAAGCAGCTAGACAGATATTTCCAGGAGTTTTCTTTCCTGAATTCGAATGATCACAAAAGTATCATGTGGACAACAGTGCGTCATCTCTGCTGCAGAGGTTCCTGATTTTATTACAGTAGGTCTTCCCTTGTGCTCCCAGTGATAGTCTTAGAACTCACGCAGTGCTGAACATCACGAAAAAACTACAAACAACTACCTATTCTAAAAGGTTTTTCATGTTGAATCTGTAGCTTTGAGAGAAAGTCTGTGCAACTTCGGGAGAAACTTCCGTGAGGAAGAATAAATGCGGACTTGAAACGGTTACATTAAGGCTTAGTAGCCATCTTAAAGGACAATAAACACCTTGAACTACATGTTTGTGTAAAATCTTCTGTTATCTAGGTGAGAAAAAACCAGCATTGTTTGAGCCGCTAAATTATTCGAATTATTCCAATTGTCGACTATTCGCACAGGTATGATTATTTGAACATTCGAACAGTCGAATATTTGACCATATGTAATTTTTCGATTATTCGAATAGTCGAATACTCGACCAACCCCAATTATTCGAATATTCGTCCATTTGAATTTTGAAATGTAGCATTATTTGAGTATTCGAATTCGAATAATATGAACACAGATGGAATGATATTTATTCGTTCGAACATTTTTCAAAAGCCGATTATTTGATATTTATTCGTTCGACGAGATATTTCGGTCGTTTCTGTACGAGAGTGCGTCTCTGCTGCGATGTGCCCGCAACTGGCCAGAGTGCTTGTCTACTGCGGATTCTAAAGGGCATCCAAAACTCAATAATTTGAGATTTTTGTTTTTAGGACTGGACTCTAACTCAGCGTGCACAAGAGCTGCTAAAAAGGACAAAAACTCGAAGTCGAGGATGTGGCTGGACTTTGCCTTCAATTAGTAGTAAACACCGCCATAGTTTACAGCCTATAGAGGCTGCCCCGAAGGCCATTTGATATTAAATAAGGTAAACGTTTTGCATAGGGAAAAATTGCGGCCGCTCTTTTGAAAGGGAGTTACTTGTAGAGATTTGTGGTATGAAAATGATATACCGCTGTGGTATGGTACCCAACCGTTTTATCTCTTGCATCAAAATCCATGACAATCTCAAAGCGAACGTATCACGGCTTAAAAAACTGAATGTCTACTCGCCGTATACTACTATACAAAGGCAACCTTTCATCACGCCTACACTATAGGTTTACTGTCGAAGGTCAACCGAGAAGTACTTGATTGAAAAGATGTTGATACCCTTATAATGATAGCATCTTGAAATGGAGCCTTAGAAAGAGTCATCGTAAATTTTGTAATAGCCTGAGTCACAGTATATAATGAACATCAAACTTTAAGCATCGTAGACATTAAAGATGGAGCTGATGAGATTCATAACAAGAAATATGCTCTCCGCATACGAAACCGATTTTGCCACTTGACGTAAGTGAATGAGTTCGTGCCTAGTATCACATAATCTCGTTCAACTTCTTACGTTTGCTAAAAAGGGTTAGCTACTCAGAGTGTAGTTGCAATGAATATGGTTCGTATCGCAGAGGTAATGTCTTTTTTTTTTAAATTTTTGCTCCTCTCACTTGTTGCAGCATGAAAACAATCACTGTTTGATTTTTACTGCAATGAGCACTCCCATTCTGACTGCGAATGAGACCAAATCTGTAGTGGTTGCAACATCTATCACGGTGAGACTGGAAGCAAGTCCATTTACACTTTTTGAAAGGAGAAGCGCAAAAAGGACAGGACTCACAGCTCATTGTTGTTTGTGCTTCACAATTTCATCCAGCAAATGGGAATGTTTGATTAAAATAGCTATTTCTTTCCTACAAGGGCAGTTGCGTTGTTCTGGTCTAAAGATCAATCAAATGATACCCAATTAGCAATGGAGGGCCTAGTTCGTATGACCAACCATAAGTGCTAGCCTCGCACACAGAACAAAGCGACAGTGCGTGTCCCAATGTATAGTGTGTTAGACTGCGGAGCTGATGGGCTTTTGTGCTCAAGTCCTTTTGTATGCAACATTTTGCTAATGTACAAAATTTCTTTCTGCATCTAGAACAACTCCAAGCACCCAGCACATCCCTTCATCAGTAAGGGTGCACACAATCGATATTTCATTTTACGACTACTCTTCTTTCCACATGGTCTATTTCCAGAACTGTACCAATATTTTGAAAGTGCCTTATCTATCGTGGGTTTCTGCAGGCCAGAGTCTGTCTCACTCCTAATAAAAATTAGTGGCGAGATTCCGTAACGCAAGAGTTCAGCGTCACTCTTATGGCTAACTTGTCTGATTTTTCCTTAAAAGCAGTAACTCGGGAAAATTGCGACTGCGAGCTTTCCAACCTATATGCCTTCTGGATGCTTTGAGTTGAGCGCTGTGCTTGAAATGCAAGAAGAGTGCTTTTTATGGCGTTTTCCTACCCTGGAGATGCAGTGTACAATTTATTGACGCAACTAGCCTTCACTGACGTTCAAAAAAAATCAAAGACCATCTCTGTATCCACAACGATATAAACTTTTTGGACAAGAAACACATGTTTCAAATTGTCCGGAAAATAATGTATTGCATCCTACCCGACAAAATAATCACGAAAGGGACCGATTGATCCATTATTTGATAGAGCAAAGCAAGCTCTACAAGGTGAAGTAAAAACCTTCGCGAAAACTTTGTTCCACCAGAAGTTCGAAACAAAAATGTAAAAAATTCCACATACCAAAAAATTGTATCTCCATCCATAAATGTCTTGAAGGCAATGGCTCGGCAAATCTCAACCTTGTCAAATTCTCGCTTACCTGGGGTTATCCAATACGCTGATCCCCAAAAACCACTTTTGCGAGCTTGAAAACGGCGAAGATGAGCGTTTCTTAACCTTCCCTTTGATATTGGACGAGTGGAGCAAGTCCGATGACGCTAAATCGTGGCAGGACCCAATGGTTATAGCGTTGCGACTGGCAGCCTCTAATGCTCGGCAGGGAAAGCATGCTGTGCAAACGGGATTGCACTGTTTTCATATTTGGGCGATAAGGTGGAATTTTCCCGTGACTAGGACACGAGAAATGAAAATAAGTCAAAAGTGTCGCGTTTTTCGGTTTTTTTCCTCGAAAAATTTGATTGTTCTCGAAAACCAAACTTTGTAGAGATCCAAAAATTCATGGTTATTCTTATAGAAGTTCATACTGCAGAATCAGTTATCTGGGAGAAGTTCAAGATTGTTTTGGCAGAATCATGCCAGATTTCGTTTTCTCGATTCTAATCATAGAAAAATCACGGAATTATGCATACAAGTGTCTCATTTAAAAAGAGTGTACGTGCGCAAGTTGGAGGTATCTTTTATTCTGGACGGAAATACGATTTTTCAAAAATTTTCATGCCTTTGGTGCCTTTTGAAATCTGGCTACAGATTCTATACAAATCAAACGCGAATATATATTTAAGCTTCATTTTGTAGAGCTTGCCTTGGTCTATTGGCTGATATCCCGCTTAGTTTGTTTCGTGCTCATCCAGCCACGATGTTGCATGATAAAACAAGATGCGACATTATTTTCCGGACAGCCTTATAGATGTAAAAGACGAAGTGTCTTCCTTTGAACCTCATTTGTGCTCATGAAAATTTCTTAAATGGTAGCATATCGCTGTAGTTCTAAGTGATTTCGGTTTTGGAGAGGATACCGCTCATAAATCGTCAAAAAAGTCTCTGCACTAAGGCGAACTGCAAAAGAGTGGGCTCCCAGTGCGCCGGAGTGCAGCAAATTGCACCAGAGTGCACTGCTGTGTGGCCAGAGCAGCGGAGTGCGCCGCTCATTACTGAAGAACGCCGAAATCCGCGTTACCTTGACACATCTCATTTCAACATAGAACTTCGATTCGAAGAGCACCGTTCGACTCAGCTCGTTGAGGCCATCTTCTAATTTGTAGAAGCACCGCAGTTTGTCTACGGTAGGTAGGCAGGCAGTTAAGTTTTCATCAATTTCTCCAACTTTTGTTCAAATGTGCTACTCATTGTATTGAAAACAACACTTACATTGATTTTTAGTTGCATATTGTAGTCTACCATAGGAGTATGGTGAGTATGGTTTTTGCTCAGATTTGTTGCAAAATCTACTCAATTGTTTGTCTGACGCGCTGATTGCGATTATTACATTCCTTTGCCGCTCAGAGGCACCGCCTACCATAAGTTAGGGTTCTCGAGCTTTTGGCTGCATATGATAGTAGAGACGCATATCAGTCAATGTCCAAGCCGCGAAAAGCAAAATGTCGTTTCGGATCGAGAAAATTTCTTCGAAATAGCGAAAATGCATGAGGACCCCAAGTCGGCACCGCCTCTCCACTAATGCCCGCCCATTCTGCGCGTCCATTCAATCACTGCTTCGGAAAACCGGCCTGCGGATTCTCCGGAAAGGGGATTGTTGGGGTTTTTGCGGATCCTCGACTTCATATTCAGAAACAAAAACATGAGAAGGCCCCGAAACGATCAAAACATGGAAGTCGATCTACTATAGATGGGCGGTACCTTCAAGGCACAGTGCACAGAGGTGTCTACGATGTGGAGTCAATTTATTAGTGTTTGAAACCTTGCTTATGGTGCTTTTACGTGCTCGTTTTAACTAGGGGATGATCTCAAGTCGCACTCATGATCTAAAGCGAAATGGTATTATTAGACCTGTTTTGATGGGCTGATTCCACATCTACCTCTATGTTAGTTGAACGTCTCCCTAAAAAAGTTATGGACGTCCAAATGTTCAAACTTCGCAAAAAATCGATATAATGCAATCAGGAGTTGGCGGTTAAGACAATTATTATGTTGGTGCAAAAGTAATGAGCGTTTTTCTAGCCCTTGTTTTAAGGCAACTTTTCTCCATCAAACTTTCTTCTTCAGAAAAAAAACTTAGCAACCTTCTAAGAAGCTCCTTTCATCCTCTATCCAATAATGGTTGAAGCGGACTTTTAGCTTCATTAGTTAAAAAACAAGAGAGCTTCACACAACGGCACCCGAAACCAGAATTTCATTGCATTCACTTTTCTGGCTAGAAACCAAGCCTGAATAAGGGCAAACTTCTGAAACTCTAGCTACCATATTTAACGGAAATTGTCTACATCATGCACACTTTACTATTTTCTCAGAAATTAGCTAGACTGAGATTTCGGCGCCTCAACATGGGCACTCGTTTTGATCATTCTGTGACTCATAAATTTCCTTTGGAGAGGGCAATCGCCAAAGCTTTGCTCAATTCTGTAAGCGTAAGGGTGGGCCTCCTACTGACAGTTTTCACAAAATTGTGTAGCTGTTCATTACGCAGAAAATCAAAAAAATTCCATATTTTGGGATTTTTAGGCTTGCGAAAAAATGTCCAAAGAAGCGGGCAATTCTGGATTTTAATTTTTTCCTTTCGGCAAAATCTTCTCTGTTTGGCCCTTTTCAACTTTTTTGTACTACTAGCTTCCGTCTACAACGTAGGCTACTTATTATCTATATTAACACATTTGAAGAAAGTGGTGATCAATTAAAGACGAAGTTTCAGAAAAAAACTTTTTTGCTTATCAGTCCAAATTTTTCTGCCCTTCGGTGATATGAGGAAAAGGGGATGTGCGCTGTATTGCGAAGGGTTTGGTGCCTTTATTGATTTTACCGCATTGAAAAACTTAGATTTTTCAGAAAGTTATAACACGTCAAAGTGAACTGGTAAAACGCGCATTACTTTTGCACCAACCTAATATTTATGTATCCAATAAAGGTTTTCTTCCTTGTAGTCAGTACACTCATGTCGATTCAAATCATGTCGATTGTGATTTTTTGATTTCGTCTAAAAAGCAATATGGGGATGTAAATTAATGGCTTCACACTTTCAAACGCTCATACTTTTCTCTTTTTATTCTTGAGTAACTATGAAAGGCGGGTTTGGGACCTTAACAAGACGTATATAATGGTATGGGTTTCACTCTAGATCGCCTGGCTTCATTCCTGGGCCCTTCCTAATTGTAATTTATTTATTTATTTATTTATTTATTACATACGCTCTAGGCGTTCCTTAAAAAGACAAAAATACACAGTTACTCATACTCTAATACCACGATAATTCATCATGTAGTTTGGGTCTAAGCATTCGGACTAGATTATTGGTGTGAAGAAAGCTTGTTTGTGACTGCTCTAGGACTGTAGTCAAGAGAACTGAATTAGTGTGTTTCATGGAGATGGTACCCATGCCCCCTTTTTTGCCAGCAAAACAATTTTGATCCAAACAAGCAAACGGTTTGATGGTTGATAAACTGTGTAATCTCACCAAACCGGTATGCCGAGGAGAGTACAGTGACTCAAATGGATAGCAGTAAGGATTGTAGAGAATGAATAACTCATATGAATAAGATCGTATTAAGTTAGTGTAATCTATGGAGTGGTAATCATACCAACTCGTTTGCCAGCAGAAAATGCTCTTGATAAAATAAGCAAAGCGGGGCTCGGTTGATGGAATAGTACTAAAGAACCTTGCCCAAATGGTTCCGGGGAGGGCCCAATGCCTCCGCAAGAACATCAATAAGTTTTCTTTTTTTTGTGTATCAACTAGAGCAAGTCAACAAGCTGTACTGATAGAAAAGGGCAAATTGTTTAGACCTGAACTACCATAATGACAAAACATGGATTAGTAAGACATGTAAAAAAGAAAATGCCACTAAGAAAAAAAAACACGAGTTAAAGTCGTATTGGAAACTGAGTTTGTAGTTTAAAAACTCCGTGCACTCGAGTTGAGTGAAACGCATAAATAAAGGCAGCACGAGCAGTGATCATGAAGAAGTTAGGATGACCATATGAATGAACTGAAGAGCGCCATTTCACAGTGCAATAACATGGGTGTAGCAGTACCAAAGAGAAAAGCGGTAACTGAAATAGAAGTTTGAAACTTAGTCTAAAAGTTCAATGATGAAAACTGAATGTCAGTTCTCAACAGCTTAGTCTTGAAAGAGCTTGAGTTCAGCGAACACATCACTTCCATAGGCAACTGCTGGAACCATCTGGCAGATCTGCAGAATATGTTATTGTACATTTTCGAAAAATTGTGCTTTTTTATTTTTAGATAGTGCAAGTTGAATCCTCCCGACCTTTCACTAGCAGGCATGAATATCCAATATTTGCTTGCCTTCAATCTATTTTCACCTCTTAAAACTTGGAAACAAAACACTAAATCTGAAATTTTACGACGATTTGAAAGACTTTGCAGATTGAACATCCTTAGACGAGTTTCATAACCTGGAAGATTTCTGTCAGAATGGATTCGCTTGTACAAAAGACGCGTAAAGGTTTTTTGCACTTTTTCCAGTTTGCAGATTTCTTTTTCTCGTACAGGATTCCAAACTGGACTACAATATTCAAGATGAGGGCGAACAAGTGCTTTGTAGAGACGCGTCAACAGAACAGGCGAGCTACTCCTTATTGTGCGAATGAGTACAAACAAGGAGGTGTACGCTTTTCTAACAGCAGCATCGATGTGTTCAGAAAACTTAAGTCTGGGATCGACATATATTCCTAAGTCCCTAGCTGAGCCGCATGATCTCAGCACGACATTGTTAACCTCATAAGTACCAGCACAGCCATTACCTATGTGCAGTACGCAACTCTTATCAAGATTCAAGGTCAAATTCCAAGACGAAGCCCATCTCACTAATTTATCGAGGGATAGTTGTAAGGCTGACTGCACCTCAAAACGATCTTCCGCATCATAAATTCCATATACTTTTATGTCATCAGCATACATTTGAACCTTTACTTTCTGTGAGGTGCGAAGCAGGGACGGTAATTCCAAAGTATACAAAACAAAGAGGATAGGCGATAAAACTCCTCCTTGGGGGACACCGCTCTTGCAACAATAAGTTTTTGAGTACTTGTCCTGAACTCTAACGGTCATGTAACGATTGTGCAAGTAAGATGTAAACCAGGACAGGAGCGGGCCATCAATGCCTATCGTCTTGAGTTTATGCAGTAATATGTCGTGACAAACTCTATCAAATGCTTTTGATAGGTCTATGTATAGCACATCAACACATTTATTGCAGTTCAAGGCGAGGGTCCAGTCATAAATGCTATCAACCAAATTAGTTGTTGTAGAAGCTCCATTGATGAAACCATGCTGCTCAGCAGGGACTAGGTCAGATCTGTTGATCCAAGACAAAAGTTTATCTCGGACATACTTTTCCATCACTTTTGCAACTGCCGGTAAAAGACTGATAGGACGAAACTCTTTCACCAACTTGGCACCCGGGACCTTTGGGATAGCCGTCACAAGTGCATGCTTCCAAAGTGCAGGAACCTCACCTAATAGCATGGATATATTAAATATATGTGCCAAAGGAGTAGCCAACGATGAGGCACACTCTTTGTATACAATTTGAGGTATGCCATCATAAGTCTCAGTAGCGGAGCTTTTGAGATGTCTTAAAATTCGGCACACTTCAAATGATTCAAAGAATACAGAGGAAATTTTACTCCGTCTTTGGCACATACTATTATCTTCAGGTGCAGCAAAACTGTCTCCACAGTTAAAGACACTGGCAAAGTACTCTCCAAGCACTTTCGCCTTATCGGCATTGCTAGAAAAACGAACACCAAGCTCATTTTGAAGGGTGAGCAGATTTGAACTAGATCTCATTTTTGCATTGATATAAAGGAAGAGGCTTCGAGAAGACTTCAGTGCAAGCCGACGCTCACGATTAGACAAAAACTTTTTCATATGATGGTCAATGTCTGAGCAAACTTTCTTATACAAATCATCATGCAAAGGATCACTAAGTTCTTCAAATAGTCGGCACTTTTGCAGGTTCAGTGCTTGTATGTGTGGAGGCAATTTAGCAGTAGTTAAACTTGGAATTTTGAAAGGAACAAATATACTGAAAGCTTCATATAATATTTTACAAAATCTCTGGTATATATCGGAACACGACCTATACTGATCAAACTGAGAGAGCCAATCAATACCAGAAAAGTATTCATTCAAAGCTTTGTAATCAACTTTGTGAAAGTCAGGAACCGGAAATGGAAGGGTAGACATTTTGGGAATATCAAGCACTTCAAAACGAATCATCCTGTGGTCCGAAGAGCCAAGTGGTGGAAGTACGCTCGTATTGAAAAGCTTAACAGCAGAGGAAAGAACTAGGTCAAGGATATGACTTTCATGAGTTGGGGAAGATACAGATTGTACGAGTCCATTCCTGACAAAATAAGTCAGAAATGTTGCAGATGCACTATTCAAAGCCTTCAAATTTACCCAGTCAATCTGTAAATTGAAATCTCCGAGTATGATAGATTCAACATTTTCATTAGCGAGAGCAAAAAGACTGATTATATCCAAAAGACTGTCATCATCATTCTTGTTAGAATTGGGTGGGCGGTATACGGCTAAAAAACGTAAACGATTCGGTTTGTACGAGTGAGTAACATCCACTATAAGTACATCTGATTTCAAAACTACGTTACATTCAATACGATTGGCTATTACATTTCCTTTCACAAGACAACATACACCGCCACCTCTGCCTCTGCTTCTATCACTTCTGTATAGGACGTATGGCAATCCACCAATCACTTCAGAGTCGAGAATATTAACTTTCAACCAGGTTTCAGTTATAAAAATCAATTCTGGTTTATGTTCAGAAACAAAAGCTTGTAGAAGATCTAATTTACTGGTAAGACTTCGAGCATTGAGTAAAAAGACTTTCAGGGAATCGTTGGCACCGTGCATTTTTATATGTTTCCCTGGCTTCTACGAGGAAGCTGGGAAGTATGGACTAACTCGCCGCGGTATACTACCCACTCTTTTATATCCTTGCCTTTATTCCGTTCACGAGCCAGCTTTTTTAACTCATAGTCACGGTTTCTTTCCTCTGCTGTCATGCTTCTCCTTACGAAAACATGAGGGAAGCCATGATTCCTCAACAACCGCGCATTTGAAAGTGCTACTTGCCAGTAATATTTTGAGGGAAATACCACTTTAATCAATCGCGGTCGCGTAGGATTGAGCTTTCCCATGCGAAAAATCTCCACTGGGCGACATTCAACTTTTAAAACGTCTAACACCTCACTAACGGCACCTTCAAGTTGAGAGCACCGCTCATGAAAGCGCAGACTACTGTCCGCCTCGGGAATACCACTCACAACTATGCTACGGGCACGTTTTTCTGCCTCGTAGTCAACCATAGCAATTTTCGGTATTTTCTCGGATAAAACAGATAACATTCTATCTATGAGCGGATCATTATTTCTTTCCCTGATAGTACTGATCAGGTCCTCAACAGTGAAGTCTGAAAAGTCTTGCTCACAGGTTTGGCTGCTCGCATCGACATTTTTCAAACGCTGTTGGGACCCGACAGTAGTCCTTCCAGCGCGCTCACTCTTTGGTGCCATGATTATCAGTTTGTATGTGGTAACGAGGCACTCAAAAAAAACACAAAAATTTCAAACTGATATATGCAAAAGAAAAAAATGAGCTCAAAAAATGTTGTTTATACCTCCAAGAGAGTGCGCAAGGAAAGAAAAAGAATGATTTGAACAAAGATAATGCCGCAATAGAACAAAAGTCTAGCAATAAGAGAGAAAGCACTGACCCGACCGCACAGGACGGCACCACGTGTAAGAATAAAAAATTTTGGAACGCTTCACGAATTTGCGTGTCATCCTTGCGCAGGGGCCATGCTAATCTTCTCTGTATTGTTCCAATTTTAGTATATGTTCAGGAATGAACAAGGGTAATAGCAATTAATTCCCACTATGACGTTGAGCAAGTGTTTTCACCATAGCATATCGTAACCACATTACGCATAAAAAGCTTTAGTAAGCATTTAACAATAGAGCTGTATCCACTTGACATCTCCTACAGAAAATCATTTGGACTCTTCCTTAAAGCCGAGAGAAAGAATGGGTGGTGAGTTTTGGAAATATGCAAAGTCTAGGAACCTCTAAACATCTACCGTAGCATTCTACAAAGCGAATTTTGCATCAGTATTATGATCTGCATAACATCCTCCCAGCTGAGCTGAGATCTGAGGTCCTTGCGTTTTGCGGACAAATTTTTATAAGCGCAGTTCAAGGCTTCCTATAGGTAGAGGACTCCTGTAGGCGTCGCTCGATAGAGCAACTTTTCGAGTTTCTAGTAGCAGACAAAAAGAGCAAAAAGTTCTTCGCTGTGAGGGCGTATACTGGAAAAATCCATGTTTGTTCAAAAACTATCTACCGGAGCCCTACAGTAAGAGGCTATTTTGCAAATCAGATGTGATTTCCATGATCAGCAGGTCGGATCACCCCTATGACTAGACTTTCCGAGAAAATAGGTTTAATTTTTTTTTCGTTTCTCGCTCTTGCTCAAAGCAGGTTTGGCTCAAATCAAAGATCTCAGTTTGAACGGAAACTTCGCTCACAAAGGTTTCAAGGCCCATTGCTCATGAAGATTTTACAATTGAAGGGTGTTTAGTCGAAGTGGTCTTTTCAGATGAGACCACCTACATTGCCTTGGAGAGTATTACACAGTGATTCCAGATCTGCCTTCGTTATCTGCCAAGCCTTTAGACGCCGATATGGGTATTTTTCAGGTAATAAAGTGAACGCAAAATTAGAACATTGCCCAAATTTGCTCAGATGGTCCATTGAGTATCTGAGTGCTGGAAAGGTTACTTACTTAGATACTTAGATGGCCCGTCCTCACGTGACGTGCGGGCCCCAGTACAGAAGTCGCCATTGATCCCTGTCCCTCGCTTCGGACATCCACGATCTTCTTGGTCGTCGTCGGTGGCTGCGTCCACGAGTTCCAGGGGCAAGAATCGTATCCAGCTGATTTCTCAGCTGGTCCATCCGTTCCACGAACACGTCTGCCCATCTCGTCGGTGGTCTTCCTCGAGGACGTTTGGCTTCGCGAGGAATCCACTCAGATGTTCTTAGTCCATCTATCGTCCGTTCTTCTCATTATGTGACCGGCCCATCGGTGTTTCGCTTTCGCAACGTATTCCGCTGGGTCACGAAGACGGGACATTCTTCTCATATCCGTGCTGCGAAGTCCGACTAGATGTTGCTTGTTGCTTAAGGACCACCCACAGAGCGCTCGAGCGCAGTCTTCTGAAGATGACGCGACATCATCTTCAGAAGACTGCGCTCGAGCGCTCTGTGGGTGGTCCTTAAAGCTTTCGACGTGGCTACGGTGTCGGCCCAAGTCTCAGCTGCGTAGCAGAGCGCTGGGAGAACGGTTGAGTCGAACAGGTGGGCACGAAGCTCCGGGTCCGTCAGTTGGTCGGTGGCTTCCTTCAGAGGCCCGAAGGCGGCCCAGGCTGCTCTTCTTCTCCTGTTAAGTTTTTCCCTCAAGTCGTTCTCCATGTTCATCGAACGTCCGAGATACACGTAAGAAGACGTCTCCATGATAGGGGTGCCTTCCAATTCCATTTCTGCATCTTCGCAAAGGGCGTTCTTCATGAACTGAGTCTTCTTCCGATTTATTCGCAGTCCGATCTTCTTCCCTACTTCGTTTAGTTCCTTCAGCATCGCCTCTGCTTCAGTGATACTGCTCGAGAAAAGGACGATGTCATCCGCAAAACGAAGGTTGGACAGGAATCTCCCATCAACTCGTATGCCTCTCTCTTCCCAGTCTAGTGACTTCATCACCCACTGCAAGGCCGCGGTGAACAGCTTCGGCGAAATAGTGTCGCCTTGTCGAACCCCCTTCCTAATTGGAATGGTTAGGGGGCGATGGAATAGCTGCATCGTTGTTGTACAGTCCTTGTAGCAGTCGGCTAGTGTCCTCACGTAAGCTGGTTCCACTCCTTGATCGACTAGCGCAGACAGGATGGCGTTGGTTTCTACGCTGTCAAAGGCTTTCTCGTAGTCGACGAAGGTTAGGACGAGAGGCAGTCGGTACTCCCGGCAGACTTCTATGACCCTCGAAACCGTCTGGATGTGGTCCATGCAGCTGAATCCTTTGCGAAATCCAGCTTGTTCTTGGGGTTGGGCTTCATCCAGTGTCCTAGATATGCGTGCGAGGATAATCTTCGTGAAGAGCTTGTACAGCACACTCAGCAGGCATATTGGACGGTAATTTCGAAGATCTTCCCGTTCACCCTTCTTGAAAAGAAGGACGGTTCTTGACGTTCTCCACTGGTCGGGAATCCTCTCCTTCTGAAGGTAAGATGTCAGGTGCGACGCGAGAATCTCGTGTAGACGTTGTCCTCCGGCTCGCAGAAATTCGACGGAAAGATGGTCTGGTCCTGGAGCTGTGGATGTCTTCATGGTCTGAATCGCCGTGCGCACTTCAGCAGGTAGAATTCGTGGTGGTACTTCTCCAGTGGGAACAACGGGCATCGGCACGGGTGTTGATGAGCGGAAGAGGTTGGTATAGAAGTTCTTCGCGATAGATTCCATCTTGTATCGGGAAGAAGTCGGAGTCCCGTCTTCGTTCAATAGTGCAGCCAGCGGTACGTGATATTCACAGAGGTCCCTTCGGCATTTCTTAAGACTTCGTCTTTCTTCGGCTGCTTCCAGTATCTTGGCTTGCCTGTACTTCCTGAGATCCTCCTGCAAAGCAGTTCTGCAACTGGCGTTGGCTATCAGTCGCTCGAGATGGGTTGCATTCGGATCCTGCCTCAGAAATCTTCTTCTTTCGAGCAACTCCTTGGTGGTCTTCGAAATACGTTCCAAGTTCTTCTCAGAAGTCACTGAGGCACATTCTCCGCAGGCTCGCAATCCTTTCAGAAGCCGGTCGTAGTCGTACGTTGGGTCCTCTTCGATGGGCCAGTCACAACTTGATATGAGCTCTTCCAGCCTGTTACCGTCATAAACGACTTCCTTCCTTCTCGCGGCACTATGACAGACTTTCTTTTCCAGCCTTCGGCTGGATCGTATCTTCGCTCGAAGGAGGCGGTGATCGGAGCCACTACAGAAGGATGGAACTACTGAGACATCGAGCAAGCTCCACCTTCGGTTGGCGAGAATGTGGTCGATCTCCGCGTGAGTCGTTCCGTTGGGCGATTCCCATGTCCACCGGCGATGTTCTTTCTTCATGAAGATGGAATTTCCATGGAAAAGTCGTGCGGCGGAGAGAAGCCCAACAAGACGGTTGCCGTTTTCGTTCCGGAGCCCATATCCAAACTTCCCGATCCTATATTCCTTTTCTAGTGGCAACCCGATTTTCGCATTGAAGTCGCCCACAACATACTTGTAGAAGGACTTTTCGTTGCGGACGACCTCCTCCACGTCTTCGTAGAAAGCATCTAGTTCTGAGTCGTCAGCTGCTGATGTTGGAGAGTAGCAGTTGATGATGCTGATGGTCTTCTGACGTAGAGGGCGTAGTCGTAGGATGGCTAGTCGGGGTGATAGGATCTCGTGCGAATCGACAAGATGGACGATAGATGGGTGGACGACAAAGCCAACACCTCCCACGTTTCGTGATGGAACCTTCTCACCACGAATGATGAGTGTTCCATCATTCATCTGTCGCACGTCCTTCTTCCTGGACTTCGTTTCCTGCAGAGCGATGATGTGGTACTTGATGTGCTCTGCAGCGTCGAGAAGAGCGTGGAGGTCGGCGTTTGTGGAGACTGTCCTGGCGTTGTAGGTGCAGAGCATGAGGCAGTCTCCGTGGCGTGTCGTCCGGGCAGACGTGTCGTTTTTGTCCAATCCAAAAGGCGCCCTGAGGACCCTGACATCAGTCTTGCGACCACCCGGCGCCGTAGGCGGGATCCGATGTACAGGGTTTCTTTCTATTCTTCTAACTGGTAGAGTAATGAAATTTTTTCCCCTACAAGAGCAGACTTACTAGGCCAACTCTTGATTTCCACGGGGCGATCGCTGACCCCGGGCTTGGAGCGGGGAGAACCGCCTAGCGACCTGAAAACCAGACGGCGGCGGATCTGGCCTGGAAAGGTTGTAATAATTAATTTCACCTAAATCCTGCATTCATTTTTCGTTCCAAAAACGGTCATAACTCGGCGTTTAAAAGCACTTGGCAGTGAAGGCAGAATTGGAGCCATCGTGCAATGCTCTTCAAGTGGTGTGAGACTCATTTGAAAATGTTACTTCGACTAAAAACGCTTTCCTTATTAGCTATTTTGCACGAAAGAGCTTTGCAGTAAAGTTACAGTAAGCAAGATCTAGTCAAGTCACGCAATCTCGCAAGTTTGCCTGCCCTTTACGCCCATCTGCTGACGAACTTGCCTGCGCATTTTTGTAGGGTAGAGTTTCGGTGGACAGTGCAGTCGGACCACGCTTCATGCATGTCACCTGATGTATCAATGTGTGCGCCACATCGTGCATGAACACGATGTGCGGTCGTGTGCGCCAGGAACCCGAAGTGGCGCATATCCTAAACGTCTACTGATCCCGACTGCGACTGCCGTTCGCGCATCTCATTACATTTTTTCCCTGTTATGGCTCCTTTGCTGTTATTTACTCTTGTTCCTTCGTAGACTTCCCACGCTCCACATACAGGAATCTTCTCCTAATTCAAACATAAGCATGAGTTTTGCAAGGAATGCGTGAACCTGTATGGAAGGAATGGTTATTCGAGGTGGCCTTTTGAGATAAGATGTATGCCGACCTAAGAGGCCTAAATATCTAATCCCGAGCCTGTCTTCCTTATCTACGGAGCATTTATTTGAAGAGGAGTTGTGCATTTATTTGAGCAGAAAATTGTATGTGCAAGTAAGATAATAATATTTGTTCATAAAACTTCCCCAGCGCATAAATGAAAACAGAAATAGTTAACTGAGAACTTTATGCGACAGATATTTAAGATAAAGTTTATCCACACTCCGGCGCTTCATTAGGCGCCAGAAAAATTTCAGCAAGTGAGTTTATCATTAAAAAAGCATCCTAAAAAGCATTCTAAGTATCCTAAAAAGGCCCGCAGACGAGGAAGACAGATTAAGGACCAGCATTTCATGCCCTCTAATATTACATCGGCTGTATGACTTTATGAACGATAGCATGTGCCAGCCGCCAGTTAGGTAACGTACGCGGTGCGCTTATCGCTCCGCCTCCTTGTTAATTAGCCTAGGAATGCGTTGCGGCCATTGGAAAACTCTTTAATATTTCGTTCATGTTTCTGCAGTGGTTGCAATTTGGATAACAGTAGATTTCAAAACCTCAATTGAATTGAAAATCAATTTTTGGATCTTTTCATTATAAACTAGTTCGCAAGCTCGTTTCAATTTCAGTTATTTGTTCCTAATAGGTTTGTCCAAATCGATTTTTCGTTGTAAGTATGAAAAGGTTCTTTCATTCTTGGAAAAGTGTCTTTCTTTATTCATTTCTTTATCGTTACTATGCTCAATATTCCTTATTGTGCACCCTCAACTTTAGTTCAAAAGAAGTCAGCTTACCAAGAAATTTTATTATCATTGCTGAAATGACCAACGAGGTCACTCAGACAACCACGCCTTTGGTGTTCTAGATTGATTTCACTCTTCAAAGTTGGAATCCAGGAGTCACTCGGTCATTCATAGGTAAATCAATGAATCTCATGGATTTCACGATCAACACATTAGCTTCATGACTGGCAACAAAAGAAACAAGAAAACAAAACAAAATTCTGTAAATAGTCAAGCTTCACCCCGCCTGCGACAAGCCTTATAGCTCACTATCCGAAGTTGCTTTCACTTGACTAGGGAACATGGCCATAGGTGCTAGAGCTCTGCTCAAAGAACTCGTCCATCTTGCGATAGGCGGGGCTCACGGTGCGCACCTTAGGCATCCGCCATACTTACCCCTCTTGATCCGCTTGATCCGCTTAATCCGCTTGATCCGCTTGATCCGCTTGCTCCGCTTCTTGCAGAACGCGTGCAAAACGCGCGCACACAGCAGTCTGTCATTTGGCGTCACGTACAGCGAATTTGCTTAACCATACGAGATTGCTTTTTACGCGGCGCCAAATAACAGACTGCTGAGTGCGCGCGTTTTACGCGCGTCCTGCAAGAAGCGGAGCAAGCGGATCAAGCGGATCAAGCAGATCAAGCGGATTAAGCGGATCAAGCGGATCAAGAGGGGTAAGTATGGCGGATGCCTTATTGACACACGCCTGCCTAAGCGCGCGCTATCGTTCATAAAGTCCGCCACCACTTTATGCGACAGATATTTAAGATAAAGTTTATCCACACTCCGGCGCTTCATTAAGCCCCAGAAAATTTTTAGCAAGTGGGTTTATCCTAAAAAAGCATCCTAAAAAGCATTCTAAGTATCCCAAAAAGGCCCGCAGACGAGGAAGACAGATTAAGGACCAGCATTTTATGCCCTCTAATATGGTATACATCCCATCTCAAAAGGCCACTTCGACCAAACATTGTTTCCTTGTTAGTACTCTTATCTCAACATCTTGAATAAGGCCTAAATAGCACATCATCGTGAGAATATGTCATCCTTAATTCTCAGCTAAGAATGGTATTTTCGACGCTGTTGCTTATATCATTTTTTCAGATAGTCAATGTTAACGTATCAGAATATGTAATTTTTTGTCTTTCACTTAGTCCCGTGCAATTTTGCCGAAAAACGTTCACAAGAGAGGTCCACTTGGTCGAAGTGGCCTTTTCATATGATATTGATACGACTGTAAGAAGCAACGAACGCTGATCCAAATCTAGCTTCGTTATCTGCCGAGCGCCTCTGGATGTCGAGTTATGAGCGTTTTTTGAGAAAAACTGAATGCATAATTAGAGAAAAATTTGTCAGAATTGCTCGAATTGTCCAATTTTAATTATCAGAGCACTCTATTTGAAGAATACCTTCTGTCCAAAACACTCATACCTACAAGGGAATGGTCAGAAATCGAAGTGGCCAAGCCAAACATGCTATATGTCATTCGATGCAGTATAAAACGCTGACTTCGAATCTGTCTTCTTTATCTGCTTATCGCTTCTATGGACGAAGCTACAAGCAGTTTTATTGTGAAAAAATTATACATAAAAACAGCGAAAATGAGCGCATTGTTGCACCTTCTGACTTTAGAAATTTGAAGTAAGCTAGCTGGATGTTTTGGTCCAGCATTAAGGCGAACGTGGCTCTGTACGGCGTTTCACGCATAATTTCTTAGCCAAATAATGATCCTTTATGGCTTATAGCTTCGTCTAGAGAAGCGATAAGCAGGTAAGGAAGACAGATTTAGAGTAGACGCTTCATGCTGCATCTAATAGTAAGCAGGCTTGTTTGGATTGGCCATTTCGATTTCTGACCATTCCCTTGTTAGCCTGCTCTGTTTGAGCGCTGAAAAAACCATGGAATTTGATTCTACCTAGATTATGCGTCCATCTTTTGCGCCAAGAAAATATTCATAACTTGGCATACGGAGGCGCTCGGCAGATATTGAAGTCAGATTTGGAATCAGCGTTTAATGCTCTTTAAAGTGGTATAAGCTTGGTTCATCTGGAATGGCCACTTCGACTATTCGGACCTTCCTTGTCAGAAGCGATGCAAAAGGCCTAGAAGCGCTGATCCCCCTCCCCCTGCACACTTTCTGGCGTGCATCAGTGATGTTCAGAAGCACCCTCCACCCTTAGTTGAGGGTATCGAGCTTGGGCTGCATATGATAATAGAGACGCAAATTAAGCCAATGTCCAAGTTGCGGCGCAAAATGTCGTTTCGGAAACGAGAAAACCGTTCTGGAATAACGAAGATGCACGAGGACTCCCAGACGGCACCGTCCTCCCCATCCATCTCCACCCATCAGTGCGCGCCCATCCAATCACCGTTCCGAAAAGCCGTCCTGTGGCTTCTTCAAAACGGGGATTATCGGGCTTTTTGCGGATCCTCGACTTCATATTCGGAGTCAGGGACATGAGAAGGCGATCCCGAAGCGATCAAACCATGGAAGTCGAGAATCTGAGTGGACGGCTGGAGTGCTTTTAACACGCTGTTCACCATCAACACTGCTCAAAATAAAAACATGTGTCCTATCAAAATCTGTGCATTATGTTTAATGACACATAAGGTTAATATGAAATGACTGGACAGTAAAAGTTGTTGCATGTGAAAATGCGTCCAACGCCATTGCTTTAGCGTTAATTGGCGAGAAGAGGCGTTTTGGCGCTTTAAGGCGAGCAAAGGATTATAGGATGACTAGGCTACACTCGCGAGAGACAACTAACACGAGCTATGGAAAAAAAGTGCGCCTTTGTTACAGGTATTCACGCAAGACCTCTTTTCCCGGCAACCTATTGCCCCTACCTCATTTGAGCTCTTTTCGGCGCTCTTGAGCGCTAATTACTCTTTCCGCGAGAACAAAAAAGCAGAAAAAATGCGTCATAACAAATCGAAAAAATTAAAAGTTTGCAGGAACTACTACTCAAACAACTTTAGAACATAGGGAAAAATCAATTCGTAAAAACAACACATTCACCCGATCTTACGGCTGGTAATTTCCAAATTATTGCAATACTCGACAGCCATAACTAACTCTTCGACGTCGCGTGACCATTTCAAGAAAAGAGGTTCAGCTTTGGCCATGAAATTCAACAACATTCTAAAAAGCATGCCACCATTGTTATCATTTTGAAGGCAGTGTCCTGGCAGATTTGTGATCACCTAATTTCAACGCGTTACCGAACTGGGTTCCCAATGCAAGTTATAGCCCGACTGCGAGCGCAAAATACTGCTTCTCTGTTAACTAAGCTTTGCAACCGATCCTGTAAATCTTCGCAATTTGATCGTGCTCACTTATTCTAAATGTGTAGAATGTAATGTGTGCAAAATGGCACAAACCGAACGCTTTTTGACGACAACGAAAAGTTTAGGACTTCTAATAATTTGAAAGTTTCGCTTTCTTAAAACTGGGCATAATTCGTATAGTAAAAATGCTTTTGTGCCAAACAGGTTTGTTAGGTGTTCTTTATCTCTAATCACGGCCTAACGTTCGACGACTTTCGTCTTCCTCAGAGGCCTGAAAATGGCTCTTATCCGTGAAACGAAGCCATCAAGTACCATTTCCACTGCTACTGCTAGTACTCCACTGCTATTTCCAGTACTCCTGCTAGTTCTCAACCTTCGTTCAACATTCCTACCGTAAAAATTGTTATGCCAGAAGATGAACATACCTGTGAACACCGCTTTTTGGGGTTCCGCACCGGAAGTGATGGTCTTGGCGGATAGAATGGACTGTACCATAAAATCACATAAGTGATCTACACTCCACATAGAGATATGAAGGGGAGGAAGTCCGTGGTAATTGACAAACACTCATTCTTATTGTTCATTGCTGGAGTCTTCGCAGAAATCCAGAATGCTTCTAACGCCTTCCTCGCCGAGGTTTCCTTCTCATGTGTCAAGATTTGGCATTTGGTATCGAAATCGTCTCCACCATGCAAATCGTGCCCATGATTGCCTAAAGGTGAAAACAATGTTTTACGCCTTTTATCTGCAAGATGTTCTTTTACGTGAGTACTAAGTGTCCTGCCAGTTTCTCCGATATAGATGGCGTTGCAGCCAAGACATTCTAATTGATATACTACTCCCTCGTGCACAATCGCCTATTTTGCTATGCGAACAGACTACGCATCGATTTGTTATACAATACCGATCGTAAAGTCTGTTTTGAACTAATAAGTTTTGATATTGTCACCTGGGATATCGACTAAAACAATATCGTTTTGCAGTTGTGCACGTGAAATAGATTTTCGAAATGCCGCGCTGATGTTATCGGAAACAAACGGAAGGCACAGTAGGAGCAGCTTATTATCGCGGATCTTGTTACCATTCGCCTGATGTTGGTTATGCGGCAAAGAATGATAATCGTTGCTGCAAGCAATCTGGGAGGCCAGATCTCGCGACTAGCATCGTTCGCTCTCTCCGGAGCACATCCGCATAGCTGTTCTGAACATATTCTTGATCACCGCTCTTTTCGTAGATGCAAGATGCGCTAATTTAACATTCAAGAGGATGTTCTTCGAGCTTTCTTTGCAATACCATTTCAGGCTAGCAATACCACTGGATAGTCTTACTTGCGCGTTAAGGTAAGGCAGCCATCCGTCGTGTGGTGGTGTTTCTCGTGTGAGCTTTATGTACTGCGACTGCTGACTCAGAACTTCAAAACTCGTTTTCGGACTGCGTTGATGTAAATATACAGCAGTTGTCGATGTACCGGCAGTATAGGCTGCTGCATGACGAAGGCGCAATACCTTCGGGCGCGAACGCGGCTATATTAGCCCCAGAGCGCATGAGGTGTGGGATCTACAATGGTGAGGATACGCGCGCGTCGCGTTCGCGCACGCTCAACTAATATAGTCATTGCGCCTTCGTCATACAGCAGCCTTTACATTAGCGGCATGCTAGCTAACACTGGTTCTTCGATCTTACTCATAACAAATGGCGAGAACCGGCGCTAATCTCTGACCCATAGCCAATCCGCGTATCTGGGCATAGTAAACCCCAGACCATCTAAAGATGTTACACTCCAAAATTCGCTTACCAGGGTCATAGTCCGTTTTTTGCCAAGCACAAAAGTATGATGGTAGTTGCATGTTTATCCAACAATTCCGATAGCGCTTGTAAGGCTTGTTCATTCTGCACATTAGTGTAGAGCGAAGTCACATCGAATGATTCGACTACAGTGCTCGGATCAAACTGACACCACCTCGTAAACTGCATACGATGTAGGTCTGTTTGCTACTCTGTAGAATCGGCAAGCTGGAAGTGGCAGCAGACATTCACACGGTAGTCCACCGCAAGTGGATGTGCATCCAGAGTAACCTGAATATCCGCTATACTTTTTCAATTCGCTTACCGTCTCATGGGGTCTAATGCTTTGGCACTTAGTTGGGGTACACGAACTCGCTTCTGGGCATCTCTTCCACCTAGTATACGTGGATTCTTGTGAAGGTTTCCATCACTTTTGAGCATGTCATTGTCATTGATTTTTACGACCTTTACTGTTGCAATCGTTTTGTTTTCGTGATATATTTAGATGCAGAGTTCTTTGATTAGTCGATTGAATAACAGTTCTTTGCTGTGCTCATAGTTGCAGGAACCTTCGCTGCACACGATACTAACGGAGTGGCCCGTGTATCCTTCCTGACAGGCGGCTGCGGATACAATCAACATGAGAGCAGGGCTCAGGACGACCATGCTACGGTAGGAGCGCTGGAAGAAGCTGTGGAGAGTGCTGTTCCGAGGAGCCGTGGAGGTTGGTGGCAATGAGCCTATCTCGTTAGCTATCTTTTTGCCTACCGTTATCATTAGTGTGCAATCGCCAATAGTATGAGAACTAGAATGTAAAAGCAGGCCGTTACTGTGGCTATGCCGCAGTCGGGGCGCAGTGTGGGTTTCCGAGCGGACTCTTCGATAAGAAGTAATTATACTAACAGAAGTCAGGTCTTGCTTAGTATTTTTCGAATTTTTGGCTGCCATTATTGGTTATTATTGGTTACTGTAATGATCTCGATTTTGTGATTGTTATTATGTGGCGAGATGGGGAAAGCGTAAGAGGTGGCGTAAGTAGAGTTTCTCGATATTATGCATTTCTCATTTCTATATAGTTGGAAGGAAGGGTTTTAAGGAGGAGTATACACTCTTCCGTTGTGGCAGGAGATTTTGGAGGGGCTCTCTATTTGATGGGCTGTGGTGGTTGAAATTACTGATAAGATTAAACAGACTAAAGGAAATGAAGATATTTGCTCTAGTTCCAGAGGAAGAACTTCGTATCTTTAGCTGGAAGAGCTGTTCAGGGCTCGCTGGATGATTTTGCGGTTTGGTAGCATCACTTTTGTTAAACTACACAAATTGTCTGCGCTTTTGATAATTTCAGCGACTTTACCGTATGACCCATTACCTCTAACAAGTAGGTTTTCTTCAATTAGGACCATTTCGCCTTCAACTGAAATCATTCTGGTTAGATGGGTGGTTGCTTAGGACTCTCTGTGCGCTGAGATATTCCATGCTCCACCTTACCCAAGAAGCGTTGGCTATACTTTCGCGGTCTCGTAAGCCTTGATAGCTTGTCGTGATTGAATGAAGTCAGAATCACGATTTGGATCGGCGCTGGTATTCAAAACTCGTCATTTGGTAATGAATTAAAAATTGCCTCTTGAAAAATTGACCACCCTTAAGGAAATTTTCGCAAATCGGTAGAATTCAGCTCTGTAAGAGGTCATGAATTAAGGATAGCTTCAATGCAACATGTGACCGTGCACATCTCGTGAAAGTAAGCCTTTTCTGCCGATCGAATTGCAGAATGCCTTTTTTTTGTAAGCCCGACCAATCTTTCCCAAGCACATCCCATCCAAGAGGCACCTTTAGAAATTGAATAACCGTTTTATCCTTGAGTTGGAGCATAGAACATAAAAAATTGGCCGGAGGTTTCGTTACAAGTGAACATCTTATCTATGATGCTCTGCCAACTTGAAGTTTGTTCCGCAGTCGGTGCGTCAATCTGTAGTACCCCTCTGCGAGATATGAACCTGACGAAGCAGTCTAGAAATGCAAAAGCGAACAATTTTTCACCACTTCAAGGTAAACCGCTATAGTTTTGAGATAGGTATATAGACAGACAAACATTTTCTCGAGCGTCTTGGATGTACAGGGATCCATGAAGACGCATCCAATGTTTTCAAACGGTCATGAGGATATGAATCTGTTTTTAGGTAAAGAAGGCATGGCTGGCGCTCCGAGTGCTCAAATAATCGCCAGGGGCAGGCGGTCCGCAAACTCGCGCTTTTCTGCAAGCGGTCAGCAGAATTCTGGGGCGTGGCCAAACCTACAGCAGGCGGCACTTCCTTTACGGTCGCATATTCTGCCAGCGGGCAGCAATACAGCATTTTTTGCAAGCGCTCGGCAAATATTTTCTTTCAGCTACTCAGACAATCGCTGGGGGCAGGCGGGGGCACCGAAAAAATAGATTACTGATTTCTCGCGCCCCGCTCGCGAATTTTTTGCAAAGCAATCAGGAATTTTCGGAAGACAGCTTGCTGAGTCAGCGAATTTTTGAGAGACCGCCTGTTGAATTTTTTTCGCTCTTATCTTTTGCAGATATATTGCTGAATCTCTGAGGAATCGAGAACTCAGCAAGCGGTCTACCGAAAAGTCCTGATTGCTTTCCAAAAAATCCGCGAGCGGGGTGCGAGAGATCAGCAATTTATTTTTCCGGTGTCCGCTTGCCCCCCGCGATTGTCTGAGTAGAGCTGGCCAAACTTTCAGCAAGCGCTCGGGCTCTTTTTAAGCAGTTTCAGGCGTACGCCAAGAAAAGATGGGACTCTATGTGGCAGAGGTGTCATCGATGGTTTGATTCCTCAAGTTTGGGCTACCCTCTTTTAGCGAAAGGTACCCTGGGCAATACGGTTTTCCACAAAGGACCGTGCGGCCCCCAATATTTTTGCATATTCTCGCGGAAAGTCCGCGGGAATGCGGCCACTGAGACTCAACTTATCCACAGAAAGACCGCGATAGTTCTCCGAGCGTTCGTCTAAAATTGGCCAATTGTTCCAAATTCCTGCAAGCAGACCGCAAGAAATCAGCAAACGTTTTTTTCCGGTGCGTGCCCGCTTGCTCAAAATTCGCATGGCCGCTTGCCCCCGGCGATTATTCAAGTGGCAAACCTTGATATTTTTTGCAAATAACGCAGTTTTTATATATACCGATGTAGCTGCGATGGCTTTGGTATCCAAAAATGCTACATTGGAACTGCGAAGATGTGTTCTTTTCTGCAATATCCATTTTTATTGTGTACATCAAAAACAATTAGTCTTGCCAGTGAATCATCGGGTAGGTATATGGGTGATTTAGTGTCCTCTGAAATGACTGCATTTTGTAATCTTGAAGAGTGGCGAATATATTTGGCTCCGAATCGAATAGAAATTCGATCATTCGAATAAAACGTTCGAATTTATTCGTATTCGAAACTCGAAATTCGGAGTTCTTCCATTTTCGAAAAAAAATTGAAACTCGAGTAATCAAAACACAGGAATTCGAATAAAATTCGAAAACTCGAATAATCAAAAAACGGGGTTTCGAGTAGATTTTATTCGAATGTTTCATTCGAATGTTTGTTCGAATTCGTATTTGAATGGACTTCGTATTCAGATTATTCGACTTTGCTGCAAAGCCAAGTGCTGAGTATCGAGCTCACTTCGTTCGCGTTTTTTTCGCAAAACTCGGTAATGCATCTTTTGCAACCGTTATGACCTTTGAATTGTATGGAAAGTCGCATTCTTCCGACTGCTTGCGACAGTAAAAAAATCGTATGTGGGTTTCAATTGATACTTTTTCGATCAATGAGATTGTTCGCACTGCTATTTGCACCATCAGCAAAGAAGCTCTCAAACTCAAGCTCATATTCCAAGTTCATATATTGAAAGTGTTTTAAAACGTCCATTCTTCCTTCTTTGCATTGCTCAAGCTTGCAGTACGCAAAGCCCATACTAGTGAGCACTCTTGCATGCATAAGTTTTATTGCACAACTGCCTCTATTCGTTACCTTAGAGATTTTTTGCAAATTGGTGTGTTTTGAGTCAAGGACATCGCAGTTGTAGTGGAGGATTAGACGGTTTAGATCGCCGTACGCGATTTGCCAGTTACGAGATGCTCTTTAAATGTAACGCCAGCTTACCACAAATGTTAGCGTGTGCAACTTACTAAAAAGATAAATGCCTTGCATTCCGTACTTTTGGAACAAGTTTTGAAGAATTTGACTAGTGCCAAACCACGTCGCCACTGAAATGCCTGCAGTATGCTCGGAGCTATAGGGGCATTTGTGCTCGCTTGGCGGAATAAACTACATCCCTTTGTAGCTACCTTCGCCTTCATCGTTACCTGCTTTCGAGCTACGGGGCTGGGAGTTGGTTCTAGGGGGATAAGTGAGGATGCTGATTATGGATAAAGATTTACTTTATCGATTTTATCGATTTTTGGAGAACTTTGGGTTACGGGGCTGGGAGTTGGCACAAGGGTAAGTGAGGGTGCTGATTAGAAAAAAAAATCTATTTTATCGATTTTAGCGAATTTTGGAAAATCTTGAGCTAGGAATTGGTACAAAATGTATGATATGAGGGATACGAGGGTGCTGATTGTGATTGGATCGGCTTTAGCCAGATATGTCGGCAAATTTGAGATATGGTTGCTCTAGTTATTCGATAAATTATTCGAATATTTCCGGAATTCGATTTCCAATGTTCGGATATATTCGATATTCATTCATTCGATATTTTTGATTTTCCGAATTTATTCAGACGAACCCCGATTTTATTCGATATTAGTTTATTCGAGATTTTTTATTTTCAAATTTATTCGATATTCACTTATTCGAAATTTTTTTCTTTTCGAATTTATTCAATATTCATTCATTCGAGGAAAAATTTCGAATTTACCCAGGTATAGTGGCGGATTATACCATTTGAATCTCGGATTATTTGGTTGTCTCGGAGCGTCTCCGCGATCCGCGACAGTTGAGTCGCTATTTTTGTACATGAATATTAAAAGGGTTCGTTCTGCCGCAATCATATCGCCTGCAGCAATGTTTCACCTTCCACATTGTTTTGACTTCAGAGTGCGCTCGTATTTCTATGGCGGCTAGTTTTTGTCGCCCATTTTCTAGAGTTTTCGCTCTAGCGCTATGACTCGTAGGACTGTGTCAATCTTGACAAGCGCGACAGATCTACGAGGTTCTCTCTTTTTAATACATTGCTCGTATCTTCTAATGCAGCCGTAATGATTTGGATACTCTAAGAAAGTCTAGTTGCTTCTTGATGGTCATAATATTTTCTCGATGATTGCTACCGGTTAGTTTCTTTGTTGATTTCATCCAGAAAAAGTCTATCTCGCTGTCGGAAACTATACGCAATTTTGTAATAGGCTGGAGTTGATGGGATTTGTTCCCTTATCTCGCTGCTTTAAGTATTCCGAACAATTCTAACCTTGGGATTGTCTGTCTAAATTTTTGCGGTATAAGTTCAATTTTGCCGCTAATTAATGTAGACATTGTATTTGAAGGCAGGTGTTGAATGTAGGCGCCCATTCGTTTCCGTGCTGGCGTCTGCGAAAACCCACAGGCGCCTTTCACTTTTGGATATGCCAACTTTGCCGCAGAGTTTCAGCCGTTGCAAGCATGTTTGAGTAACGGCGTTGAAGTTCATCGCAAGTAACTTTAAAGCTGTTTTGTTTAGCCTGTCGCAACAGCTTTTTTGACCGAACCGGCTCGAATGGTCACTTTTCCAAATGACACACTTGATTATAATGTCTAGGAAGCGATCCGCATTTAGCTCACCGGATGCTAGACTGAGGCGCGATGAAATCAACTGCGGTCCGCCTCAAGGGAGCTGCCCTGATGGGAGTTTATTACGAGCCAATGTTTCTCAGTCTCACTGCCATACGCACTGACACAGAGCAGTAGATTCGGCAAAAATGATCGAACTTGGCGGCCTTGGATTTACACCACAAGATTGCCAAACAGATAAAAAAGGAAATATTTCAAAAGCTACACAAAAAGTATTTCTTTTGGAAACAATATCATCGCCGATCCATTTCCTTTGAAAGAAAACGTCACTAATCTGGAACTGCTCTGTACAATTAAACGAAGGCAGTCGACACAAAGACTAAGATTAATCAATCCAAATTAAAAATAGTGGTATTACGAGATAATACAGATATACATAGCAGAAGGAATAATAGAAAAATTTGACAGGGTTGAACCGAACGCCGCAGAAATTGAAATCTACTGTTTGCCACGTTTTGCAGAAACCTCACAAAAATGGCCGCTGAGGAAGTTTTTGGTAAATCATTTAGTAAAAAGGGACAACTTTCTCTCAACGACGTCATTCAAAAAGGAGAATCATTTGTCAAGAAAATCTACGGCATTCTCGTCTACGCAATTCAAAAACATCATTCTACTGTGTGATATCGACGTCGCATTTACGCACAGATTCGCCTAGTCGATGCACACAAGGATCCCTGTCGATTGTGATTTTCTTAAAAACAGGAACCAGTCGTCTACTAAAAACAATATTATGGAGTTTCAATTCAAAAGATTACCATTTAGCATTAGAGCGTCACAGTGTTAAGCCTCCTAAACATGGCTATGACAGCCTACTTAGCGCTGCAAGATACGGATTTAGCGAGAGAGATCTTTGATAACCTATATGTGCATAACATTTTGCTGAAAGTAGAAACAGTAGAACGAGCTTATAACAAGTGCACACGTCAAAATCCTTGTTTCGCAAGATCGGCATGAAATTACGCGAGTATATCTCCAATTTTCATGAAATGAATGAGAAGTTACCGACTTGCGGCAGGCTAAACAAAACAGCTTTAAAGTTACTTGCGATGAACTTTGACTCAAAACATGCTTGCAATGGCTGAAACTCTGCAGCAAAGTTGGCATATCCAAAAGCGAAAGGCGTTTATGGGTTTTCGCAGACGCCAGCACGGAAACGAATGGTCATGCGCCTACACTCAACACCTGCCTTCACATACAATGTCTACATTGATTAGCGGCAAAATTAAACTTGTACCGCAAAAATTTAGACAAACAATTACAAGGTTATTCTTCGGAATACTTTAGCAGCGAGATTAGGGAACAAATCCCATCACTCCAGCTTATTACAGAATTGCATATAGTTTCCGATAGCGAGATAGACTTTTTCTGGATGAAATCAACAAAGAAACTAGCCGGTAGCAATCATCGAGAAAATATTATAACCGTCAAGAAAGAAACAACGACTTTCTCAGACTATCCAAACCTCTTCCATGCCGCAACTCTCCATAATCCTATTGACGCAGGAACCAGAGGACTAACAGCCGTAGAAATAACTACTGCTCTTCTGGCAGGATATACCGTCTTGATTGGATCGTGGATTAATAGGTCTTATTCTTGATTGAGTAACTTTATTGTTAGTCTGGTGGCCTAGTCTGTTTTCCACGTGTGCTTTGGCGGCTACTTCTGTATTAAGTGTCCCCATGAGGTCATCTTTTGTTTGCTTTTCATGTGAACGACTGGCCATCAAGACTGTCCTGTGAAAATTCAGACAGAATTGTTTTCCCCCACAAGGGATCGCAAGTGTTACTTACGTTGTAGCCTGCGGAAATAATTTTTTTGCTTAGCATTTAGATTTAAGCGAAATTATGGGTACAGAAATCTGTTGTATTTTCCTTCCTTATTTGCCTTCATATTGACTAGTTTCTGTACCATTTGCAACCTCGTGGCGTGATTGTAAAAAGTTTTCTTAAGGGTTTTTCAAACCAGTCGTAGTTTTCTGGAACGAGTTTGATTCCTTTGATGGCTGCGTGTGTTTACCCTTTGAGCATTGTCACGGGAGAATTTTCTCCATTATATCGATTTCGTGTACTGTGAACTAGAGTTTCGAATACGGCAGAATTCCGAAAAATCTTCTGGATTTGCGTAAAGCTTTGGTAACGAAATCTGTGAAGGTGATTGGTGATTGGTGTGTTTGTCCTCATAATTGAAACTTGAGATTTAGATGTTTAGTGAGGGCTGTGATGAGATTGGACTTGCCTCGTTTTGTAGACCATTTTGTTCTGGATCTTCAATGCGTATGCTTTTAGCGTTGTGTTCCATGTCTAGGCCTTCATCTCTCTGCATTCTGATTGCTGAGTATTTCGACATAATTTTCATATTTTCTCTAATTCCGTTGGACCCGTCTAATCGTGCTGTGATTACATAGAACAAGTAACCAGCCTCAGCGATAGCAACTTGCAACTGTGATTCCTCTTCTATCCGCTCAATTTATATCTCACCTTTTTTCTATTTGTTTTGCTTTACCAGTTTTTGTATTCTTCGCGAATTTCATTGTAAAGCATCCGGAGACTCTTTCTTGCTTCCTTCAGTTGTTTAATGCTACTTTGCGAAAGCGAGATTATTAACCTGCATCTCTGATAGTTTTCTTCATCTACGTAGGGTAGTTTGCTGTTTTGCTGTACTCGCTGCACGTTGGCACGTTGATACTAGTGTTTCCAAGGTGGTTGCGCTAAGAATGATGGGCGTCTTGTAGAGGTGAAGCGCCATTTTGACTTAAACGTTGTGAATTATATTCAAGTTGTGCGCGTTTCAAATTGCACGGTCTGCCGGATTCCATTTGCTGACAACACCCGCTTATTTGTGATATAGGTGACTCTTTCCCGTTTTTGTTTCTTTTCTGGATAAAAATTTGCGCCTTTTTCTGTTTGCGGTTGCTTAGCAGCTAGTCTCGGCTCCTGGCTATCGCAGATACCACTCCGAAATGCGGGAGTAAGTAGCAACTTTGGTCAATGCACCAAGCTATGCGGGTACCACTAGACTCTTGGGTGTTTGACTCGTAAAGAGAATAAAATACAAGTGCGGTGGTTCAGGATTTATTGGCGAAACTATACAACGAGCAGCAAGAGCATGTCGTCCTTTGATCAGATGAAATAGTGAAGAGGGGGTGCATGTCTTCGGCCACGCCTATACCAGCGTGACCTAAGCTCGCGGCGGGGCATTATCGGTACGATGATACAGCTGAGATATTCGTTTTCAAACTGGACCCCAGGATCGTATCAACGGACGAGCTCGTGCATGCGTGCTTTCGCGGATGGACCCAGTTGAAACTGAGGGATCGTTGTATGAAACTTGCGAACATGAGGCAAGTCGTCCGTTGATACGATCGTGGCGTCCTGTTTGGAGGAGATATCTCAGCCGTGACTTTACCATTTGGGCTGCAGTTTGGGCAGTGTCTTACATACGGCGCCAGCATTACTTTCCACATGAGATCTCGGTATGTCCAGACTTTCCTGGCACTGCCTTCAAATTGACTCAGCAATTATCAAAGCACTCTATGGGCCGCATGCACTAACATTCCCGCTGGGGAGGGGAACGCAGCTTGAGAGAAAGCTTCATATTCTGAAGTTCCAGATATGTGGATTTCACGCTGTCTATCTGTCCGTAAGTATTCCTACTATACTTCACTATGAACATGTTGAACAGGAGCGAGAAGCTGTACGAACCGCACCAGCTTTTGTATGATCCCTGATGATCCTCGGCGCTTTTCTTCAAATTCATTTTTCTTTCTCCGAAGTTAACGAAAACCTTCCAAAATTGTACTGAACATCTAACATAACAGTGCTAAGCATGTTGCTGATGAAAACAAATGAATTTCTGAAAAATCGAATTTTTAGGTAAACCCCAAATTTCGACCTGTGGATCATCGAAAATTTCATGACTTCAAAACATCATTTGTTCTTATCAGCAACATGCTTGGCACTGTTGGGTTAGATAATCTGCATACCTTCCACTCATTTCTTGGTTATGACTTCAAGCCACTTCAAACTGTGCAGAGAAGCCACCAAAGATTTCGACATTTCTAACAATAAGATTGAACTTGTTTAAGAAATTAAGAACTTCCTTATAACTTTATGCGTACTACTAAATTGTGCTAAAACTTCTGAGATTTTTAAACTATTAGGTTGTGTAATAAGTTCTGTCCCATTTTTTCCTTCGATATTTTCTCAGTATTTGGCGCGATGTTCCGTAGATTGTTTATATGCATTTGAAAGCCCTAAGCCTTCTCTACCAAAACTTTCATTTCGGATTTTCACATCAGATGACCTGAAAAAGTTTTACAGCGTAAAATTCAAAAAATCAAATAGAGAAAAAGTCCATTTTCGACAACTACGTTACGTCGCCTTTCTATTTAGTCAGAATGCCTACGAATAAGCTCGAAGAATTTGCTACACGTAAGCAAAGAATGCTCTAGCTTCAACTGCGCTTCAGGAGTGCTGAAACTTTCCAAAAATCATTTCTGTAAACATTAGTAAAGTCTTTTTCCTAACGCCTTTCCAACGTTGGTGTTGGGCATCATCTGAAGGCATCCTGAGGGAAGACGGTAGGCGGATCATCCAGAAATGACAGAAGGGATGGTTTGTGGCTTAAAAAGTATTGATTTCGTAGGTTAAATACTCAAAATTCGAGTTTGGGAGCCGCACAGCTTGAGTACGCGAGACGGCGAACATCGCCGTGACAAAGTCTTGCCTTGCCAAATTTTGAAAAAAATGTCATTGAATAGCCGGTGGAAGGAAGGGATTATGCGCAAACAGTGACAGAATAAGTGTAAAAGTCTAATAGATTGTTTTGGTTGTTGTCATGCTTGTTTAATAAGTTTTACCAGTAAAAAATCGAGAAAAATTTGGAGGAAAAAAGATGTCGAAAATTGATTTTTCGGCTTTTTGGATTTTTTGTTTCAATGATGAAAATCTTTCTCACTTTCCTGCTATTTTGGAGAATGATGCATATGAGCTTGCAGAGCAGACTCAGAGCTTTCAAATGCATGTACGCTTTATCTCAAATATAGTCAATGTTGTCAAGAAAAAATTAAAACAAAAAATGGGACAGAACTTATTACACGACCTAATAGTTACCCAGCCCAGATTTATTTATTTATATAATTATTTACGAGCTGGCATCCCGGGTTCTACCCCGTTCTGGAGCCAGTTCACCGTGCTTGATTTTTTATGTAGGGAAATTCGCCCTTGTTCTAATTCCAACTCGTCTTGGGTTCGCTTCCTACCGTCCTTACCATATTTTGAACCAGCAAATCAAAATGAGCTCCACCGCTCATCCTCATGATTATGGGAAATGTGCACAAGCACACAAACACACAGACTTTTTACTTCATATATATAGAAATTGAGTGCATTCGTTGATGCGCTAAAGGAACATGGTTATGAAAAAGAAGACATCAAATAAATCAATGCCAAGATAAAATCATATGCATCGCCAGTGGTCTCTTACTGTGAGTTTTAGGAACACTTTGAGTTAAATATAGCACTTTTTCGAGGCCTTTTATAGGCCATATCACCCACCATCGGTCTCGAGGAACTACGGGGTGAGTCTCCGCGCGCGCGCCGCATACGTAGGAATTTGGTACTCGAGCGCAAAATTGGCCTGCATTCAGATTTGGACGGATTAACTGACTTTGCTTATTTTGATGTTTCTTTGTCTATCTCTGCTTTACATTCCCACATTATTCTTCATTCATGTGCGTGCGTATTTTATATGCTGCAATGCTTCAAAATAGCATAGCGTGAACCATCATCCAAGAAGTTTCTTTGCGAACATGGTCAACACTCTCAGAGATTGTTGTATTTCTGAGTAATCTCACTTCAAAATCCATAAGAAACCATTCAAAAACTCATTCTAAGGCTAGGTCACTTAAAAATGCATTGCACACGTTGATTTGCGTGCTCAAACTTTTGCGCTGGCATCTGAAGTGACCAATTCACGCTAAATGAGGAGATGCGAATGTTTTGATCTGTTATAACGAGTGAGCATTACGTTTTCCAGTCTTCCAATAGTTCAAGAGTGAATGATAACATCTCTCAGTGAGTTTTTCGGTTCGGTGCTCTTTCGAGCGACGCCTCACCATCCAAAATGAGCCATAGTTGACGCAAGCACGTAGAAGGACAGGAAAGGCACGGGGAAAAGTTGAAACGAAGGGGAAAACAACATGAAGGGACGACTGCTCATGCTTCTGGTGCGATCAGTCGCGCTCGAGTACTGATTTCCCACGCATGCGACACGCGCGCGCAGCCTCATCCCTCGGATCCTCGGATCGATGGTGGGTGATACAGCCTATATATGTGCATTTGTAAAAAAACGGACAAATTTCCGCTGTTCCAGAGCTATGGTGTGTAAGTCTTGAACCTATTACTTACAAGCGAATCTAAGGAGGAAAACACCAAAGCGAATGGGCGAAACCATGCGTGCTTGGAAGGCAGCCTCTTTCAGTTTCTTTTTACATAGCTAACATGGATGAAAATAGATTATTTGAAGTAAAACAACCTGCTGTGCATCATGATGTGAGAGCCTTGAGCTTATCGCTTGCGAGCAAATCTAAGGGTGCCTTCATATCGCGCCGACAGCGCGTCTAGCCGCTTTTGTGCACTATCCCATTATCCGCATCCCAAATTTGAAACCATGAATCTTGCTGAAACTTGGTTTGATGGGGTTGTTCAACAGGTTATCACGAATAACTCAATCTTCCTAGGTTTTGGAAAGGCTGAGTACCGGGATAGTGCGCTATAGCGGCTATAGGCGGCTAGCGGAGGGCTGCTGGCGTGGTATGAAGGCACCCTAAAGAGGAGAGCAGCAAGCGAATGGGCTAATCCATGCGTGCTAAGCGGGCAACTGAGCAGCTTCCTTCAGCCTCCTCTTACATCATTAATGATATATAGATACCAAAGCATCACCTCTGTTTCGCAGAGGCTTGCACTAGTTCTACTATCTGAATCCCCTTCTCATTCTCGCATAATGATGGCATTGAAATCGCGGTGACTTTCATTGCCATCATTATGCGAGAATGAGTAGGGGATTCAGATAGTAGAACTTCCATATGTTGCATTCCTGCCCTCCCCCCCCCTTTCTTTCTCCGGTCCCGCAGCCTATATCCACCTGCACGGTGCATTGTAATTGCAAATGCCTACCTTAAAGCAGCATCATCTGGAAGTACCGCTTGCACATTTTGTTTACACCAAAATGTGCAAGCGGTATGATAGCGGTTGATAAGGCTTCAGTTTCATTGCTAGGTGCCAAAAAACAATGAATCGTTGGAAAAACCCAGCAAATGGCCTCAAAGAGTAGCCTAAAACCATCTACAGGGTCGAAAACATATGTGCAAAGTTACAGCTTAGTTGGTTTACGCGCAAGAGATTCTATAAAAAACATATGGTCCAGAGTTGCACAAACTTTGACTTTTATAGATATATAGATGTAAGTCATAAAAAACGTGTGGTTCAAGCAGAATACGATGATATGAACTGAACATAAAGTGGTACGAAAAAGTATTTTGAGAATGCCTCAAACGTAAGAGATCAAGTGTGTTGATTCTGCGTCTAAAACATTCGTGCTCTGAGATTGTAACGCAGTATCTGGTAACAGCCATCTGGAAGTTCTGCAAAATAAAAAGATTTGTAGAGGAACAAGACGTTACGGAAGTTTTCATAGGCCAACAATCTGGTCGTTGGATGTATGTAAATATGTTCTAGAGATCGAAGAAAATTTAGGAAATTGTTATGTTTTCAGTAAATTCTCAAGGTGACTAACAAATTGAAATTGGATAGGTACAAGAGCTTTGTCAGATCACAAACTCATCCGCACATCGTGCAAAAAATGGTTTAAGCATCATAACTTATAATAACGGACTAAGGATGTTTACGCGTTTTTGTGTGTATGTGTGTAAGTCTGTCTGTCTGTCACGAAATTCGTAGAACGTGTTCGAGCCAACCTCCTGAGCCCAAACTTTGCACAGCGCATGCTACGAACATGAGAGCCCACTGTACAAAAGCACTAGCTGAACCGTTGTGTGGATCCCTCAAAAAATGCGCATACTCGGATCCACTTGGCTCTTGTATACAAAAATTGAGCCTGTAGCACAACTTTTGCGAAGTCGCGGATATGTTTGACAAGTTAATGTGCAAGCCATGGACTTCAGCCTAAAAAATTGAACTAAAGTTTATTACTTTGTGAAAACTGCACCAAAAAGAATAGGTTGCGTAAATGTTCAATTTGCCAAGACTTTACCCGATCATTTGAGAAGATTTTTGCACGGAGATGTAACCCACGATGATTATTGTATCTTATGGCGAAAACCAAACCATGAAAAGTAAAGACCGATTCATACTTGCATTTGTTCTTTTGGGAAAAGTCTCATTCACGCGAAGTTACCATTCTAACATGGAGAAGCTTTTAAAATGAATAGTTGTTTATAAATCGTTCGTGATAGTCCGCCTATCGCGGTGAGTTTCAGTGTCACTTTTGTGCGGTAATGAGCAAGGCGTACAGATAGTAAGACCAGTGCGAGCCTCTGCGAAGCAGAGGTGACGCACTGGTAAATAATGGGCAACTTCCTTGTTTTTTGAACTGCAATGCTTACGAAGTGATCTATTAAACGAACGCTGACATAACCGCCTGAGTATAACCTTTTGTTCTCCTGTTTACTTTCTCTAATTTTCAGACTTTTTGTTTGTCAGCAAATAAGCCAATCTTTCTGCGATGCAACATTTTGTACCTTTTACCTTAACTCCAGGATTTCTACAATCCATTCTTCAAAGACCATTGCTCACATCTGTTTATTCATGCTTCTTGAAATACGAACTGGTAAACAATTCAGAAATCATGCGATGCAACGTTTGTATTTTCTGATAGCTGCACATTTTCTGCGCTTCATTAGATCGATTAATTTTGTGAAAAATATGCAAGAAAATGATAATATTACGACTGCTTTACATAATTTTAATATTACGAATGCTCGCTGTTACACCTCGTTCCGAAACTCAGAATTTGTAAGCGATAGCTCATTTGTGTACTAGTGATAACAATAATTAAGTGTGAGACCTCTAAATCTGGGAATAATTCAGCATCTGGTACAATTGGATATTATACGATTTTTTTCCAAAGCTTTGATTGAACCTACTTCCATTTAACGACTTTGGAGTATGAAAAACTTACCGAATGAGATCGCTTCGGAAGAGGTGAAATATTTCTTTTCTTCATACACTGTAGCATCTCGCCCAAGCCGTTTAGTGAAGAATACCTAGTCTGCTGTGTTATTATTATCAGGTTGTCCCATAAGTTCCGTCCGTTTTGGTTTTCAATCGCAGTAAATCATAAACTTCTTGTTCCTAGATAGGTTCCAAGGGAACATCCGATAGAGCAAATCAAGCTCTACAAGAAGGCTATCTCGCTTTTTGCACCAGCTCTGGTCCATCTCGAGATTTAAGGCGGAAACTAAAAAGATTCAACTGCCCGAAAAATCGAGGAAAAATCATAACTCCGTTTAAAAAAATCCTACAAAAATTCTAACTTGTTCGCACAAACCCTATCCATCTATAACATCTATTTATATACGCCGTTGCCGTATTTTTTGCTGGTCAGAAATCAAGAAAACGAAGATTTTCATACTTTTGCCAAAGTGATGCTGTGCTATTCCTACATAGATAAATGTATTATATATTACTAGTCTGTAGAAGTACAAAATTTTCAGCTCTCTATAAGCCTAGTTCGAAAAATATGGATTCTAGCGCAAGTCGCCCAACTAAGGCAAGCCATATTCAATAATTCTCGCGAACCAAAGCTTGTAGGGAGCTAAAAATTTGCACTTGTACTTCTAGAGGCTAGTAGTATACTATATATGTAGGAACAGCACAGCATTACTTTGGCAAAAACATGAAAATCTTCATTTTCTTGATTTCCGACCCGGAAAAAAATACGGCAACAGCGTTTTAGATGTCTCAAATGGATAGTATTTAAGCGAGCAAGTTGGAATTTTTGTAGGATTTTTTCAAACGGAGTTATGATTTTTTCTCGATTTTTCGGGCAGTTAAATCTCCACTCGCTTTAAATCTCGAAATAGACCAAACCTGATGCGAAAGCGAGATAGCCTTCTTGTAGAGCTTGATTTGCTCTACCGAATGGTACCTTGGAACCCATCTAGAAACAAGAAGTTTGTGACTTAATACGATTGAAAATCAAAACGGACAGAACTTATGGGACAACCTCATATTATACTTAGCCTGTGAACTTTGTTTAGAGGAGCTTCAATAATCGCACCGCTGCATCCAATCGTTTTGACATCTAATTGGAAGTAACTTCCAACTTTAAAGCTGGACTTTACTATACTGAATTTCTTCTATGAATGCAGTATCTGACGTAAGTCACATTTGTAAAGCTACTTGCGCTGTTTTGTAGCAGATCGCTGATCTGAATAGAGCAGAGTACCCTCATCTTGGCACGACGTCTGCTGTCATACCTCTAAAAGCTTTCCTCAGGGTTTGCAAACAAAATATTGCGTGCTTTTTTCTCAGCTGGTCTTTATATCAGGTTGGTGCATAAGTAATGCGCGTTTTGCGAGTTCTCATTTTGACGTGCTATAACATTCTCAAGATCTACATTTCCTGGTGCGATAAAGACTATCAAAGACAGCAAACTTTTGCAACACAGAGCACATCCTCCTATGGTCATATCACAGACGGTCAGAAAATTAACGATTAATAAGCAAAAGGTTTTTTCCTAAAACCTCGTTTTTAAAACTGATTATAACATCCTTGAAAATTTGTTAGCAAAAATGCAAAGTACCCTGTCTTGTACCGCAAGCCAGTATTACAAAATAAGAGAAGGGACTCAAGCAAAGAAAAAAATTCACAATTCAAAATTGCCAATTTTTTCAACATCTTTTCGTAGGCCTCAAAATCCCAAAACATGAAGTTTTTTGATTTGCGTACTGAAGAGCTGAATGCTTTGCAAAAAACTGTCAAGAGGTATACCATTACGCTTATAGAAACAAGCAAACTTTTGGCGATTGCGTTCAAAAAAAAAATTTGTGGGCCACAGAATGACCAAAACGACTACCCATGTTAAAGCGCTGATATCTCAGTCTAAATAAGTTTCAAGATGACAAAGTGTGAATAATGTAGACACTTCTACTACTTGCAGCAGCTGAAATTTCAAACGAATGCCGCCATCCGCGTTTGATTTCTGGTTAGAAATGCAAATGCATTGAAATTCTGATTTCGAGCACTTGTGTAAAGCTCTACATATCTTTGACGTGTGAAGTCAGAGTCAGACGCTTGTTTCAACCACCATCGGACAGAGCATGGAAAGAGCTTCTTCATGGTATGCTACATCTTTTCCAAAGAAGTTTGCCGGGGCTAAAAAAACGCGCGTTACTTTTGCACCAACTTAATAGAACTAGATGAGGATGTCGCTATAATATACCGTTTTCTCAAAATTCAAGAGAAATCAAAAGGCTTCTTTTTACACTGCGACATCCTAGACGTTAAAAATGTCACATTAGGTATAGCATGTTTCAATAAGAAGTCAGAGAAAGCACGGAAAAGATTTTTATCAGCAAGTTGCGCTTTAAGTGTGCCAAAAACGTGATTTGACATGATTTATATTTGGCTCATCATTTGAAAGTCTTGCAAAAAATTTGAACTTCCCTGAAGCTGAAAGGAATATGGTTGTTGGAGGGCGAATACGGTTGCGAATGAAGATACAATTCAAAAGTAAAAACATTCTCGACAACAAGCACGGAAGAGCGCAGCTTGATCTTCGAGTGTTGAACAACGTTACAAGCATGAACTAAATTCTGTATTTTAACTTGAACATCAAAAAGATGGCAACTTTCCAACTACATTAACTTAAACCAAAATAAACGGTCACCTTCTATCGAAGGAAAGGCTAAAAAAATTTTCTCATAATCACCATTCGTGCCGAGACTCTCAAAAATACAGGTGAACTTATCAGAATTATAAGCAGTCTTCTTAACAATTACTTGAAATGCGTGAATGAACCTAACGGGTGCGATTGAAATCGCTAAGTCTACAAAACAATGAAAAAATTCATGCTTTCGGCCTAAGGCATACTTCCCGCGATTCCGCGAACTCACTGCGTCCACGCAATTTGCCGATACCAGATTTGCAGGTCTGTGCGCGACTCCCAAATGCGTAAATGCATAGCTTCTGTGGGTTATCGCGAACGCAATAGGTCTGACCAAACAAAGCGGCGCATAAGACTAATTAACAAGTGTCGTTGCAGTGCTAGGCGTAGGCAGCGAGTAGAATCGCGTAAAGTATGCCTTAGACATTGAACACAAACCTGCAGAATTGTAGATTTTTCAACAAATCAGTTTGCAAATAGAAACACATATTTTTGAATATTTAATAAACTAAGTGAACGATGCCGAAAATAGAAATACGGGGTAAAGTTATACATTATTATCAACAAATTCTGGCGAAGTCCAATCCGGATGATGCCAATCTCGTTTATTCCAAGGCAAACGCTCCGCCGACGCTCCTGATATTTCATTCGGGTGTTGGTTCGGCAACGAATATGGTGATTGGGGAAACTGGGGAAGTACATGGTTTTCGTCTGATCCACGATGTCTTATTGGATATCTCGTGTGTCCTTGCGCCCATTCTCTTACCAACATCGATCTTTCCTTTTCCAATTTTATTTTCTTTTTCGCCTTCTCTGCATCCTCATGCCTGTGCCTGTTCAGGTCCTCATAGAACATGACAACATTTTCGAAGTAATCCATCCATCCAGGATCTTGAGGATGGGGCAATTCACTCTTGGATATGTTACAGTATCTCTTATCCGGTCTTTTCCTCGGGTCGCTCGAATTATCTCGAACCCTTTTCCAACACTCCATCATTTCGCTATCACAATTGCACAGGCCTACTCCACAGGAGCGCCACCAGGGAATCCAACTATATGGAGGATCAACTAAAAAGGAATGCCAGAATGATTGTTCATGTTTTGATGAGTAATTTTTTCGCGAATAACTGCTGCACTTACCATAACAGTACGCACGATGGTCTTCACAATGAAACCAATACGGAAGCAAGTACTCTGTTAGAAGATTGGGACACTGTTTGGGCTTCTTCTCTGTCTTTTCTGTCAAATTTCCATAGCAAAAATCGTGCTGCCTGCAGCATCTAAACAACAAAGCAATGCTCGCTCTTCTCAATCTTTTAAACAGACGCACGCATCGTAGTCATCCTCTGGAGCTACATCTCCGTGATTTCCGAATCCGCAATAGCATCCATGACGAAGGAGGTCCTGCAAAGTTGCAAATGAGAAAGTGAAAAAATTTGTATTTGAACAAAATTCGAAAGATACAAATTTTTACTACTAAAATCTTCTCATTTTTCATTTTCACTAAAACCCAGTAATGTAATTTACTTAAAACTCACAAACCAAGGATTGTAGCCCAGTATACATTTTCCGACCGTTGTGAAGTCGTACAGCGAAGCATCAACGGTGATCAACGCATACGAGAAGATGAAGGCAGTTATAATATGCATAGTGGTCTGACCCTAGTAATTAACAACATAAGATGGAAAGTTTACCCTATGATTCAACGGAATTGACGGCTGGAAGACGACCGATTTCGCTCGCGACGAAGCGCGTCTCTGTCGCAGCTGTGCTCTCTGATCATTCTCTAGCTGTATTTTGGCCCTGAAGCCCTACCTTCCAATCGCCAATCCAGTTGAATCGAAGCATAGTAGCGCGCTATGGTTCGAGCGTTGGGTTGACGGCATGATTCAAATTCTATGCGATGAAGTAGAAGAGATATTGCTTAGAAATTGGAAGGGCACAAAAGCAAAAACTTATTAAAAAGTGGGAAAATGTGGGTGTGGTTAAGCAAAGAATGATCCAAGATAAATAGCAAGAAAGAAGAAAAATAAGTGCGTGATGTTGAAATGCATGCGACTACGTTGAATGTCCGTGTATTTATTTGCAAAAAATGATTAGTCCAAGTACTTTTGTACGAATTTCCAAATGCTCTTTGATCGGGGCACATTAGAGAGCACTTGTCAGTCGGATATGGACTTTTTTCCAGTAATGATTGCAGTGGCCAGATGAGGGTAAGGGTAACTCTGTTCAATAAATCGTTTGGTTTCTATTTTACTACAGCTGCAAAGCTTAAACGAATAATGTAAGGCTGCTGTTTGCAGCCTGATTTGTAGGCAAAAGTGATAAGTAGAAAGGAACCATTCAGAAAGTAAAAAGCACAGAGCGCACTTTTAAAAATAGCACATGGATTTTTGCTGCGTTGCACTGAGCAGCGACCATCTCTTGCAAATCTTTCAGCATATTGTCGACTTTGATATTTCTAATTTGCTGGAATGTTATGAGCAATGGCAAGATTAATAGTTTCCTGTTTTGTATCTCTGTCAAATATAATGACAGAGAGCCTCACACTTGAATCATAACTTTTTGTCTTTAAAAAAATGGTACAGCTATTATCATGAAAGCGTACTGAGCGCAATTTTTCGCATTCAAACGTTTACGGAATTTTGTGTTTTGCATCCTGAGTCTGCTTTTATGTGGGAAAAGCTTGTAATTTGCGAAACTAGTTTTCTATGCTTATCGCAAGTTCGCTCATGTGACGCCACGAAAAGGCTAATTATTCTAATAGTAGGAAAACTTGGAACTGCGAAATCTCTTTTAGAAGAAAATGAAAAGAGAATTGTAATAAGTTTTCATAAGCAATGTTTCCATTTTTTAAAATCACTTTCTCCGAGCTAAAAGGAAGTTTTAGAAGAACAAGAAAAAGAAGAAGCAAAACTGTTTGCAAGTTTTTTTTCAAGTTTTTTTGCAAGCAAGTTTGATTTAGTTCAATGAAAGCCAAAAAGTGCTTTCAAATTTCACCGAAAAGCGTTTCAGGATAATGTGGCGTTATCTCATTGTAAAGTGCATTTCAATCATTTTTGAGTGCGAGGATAAAAGTCTCGTGACTATCACATGAGGGTTGCAGAGTTTTGCTTGAAGTCCTCTGTAATCCGTTTTGGCTCGAAAATTCGCGGACATTTTCCGATGCTCTACTCTCTTTTTTGCCTGTAGCTGATATTCAATCAAGTGGTAGTAGCCCAGGATCAATGGGGGTGGAGATTGGCGCTTTTGAATTGCCTTGTTTTTCTTGTTGTTTGACTGAAATTACATACAAAGTGTGTATGTAAGCATGTACAGGCTGCTGCATGACAAAGGCGCAAGACCTTTCAGGAACGCGGCTTCATTAGCCTCAGAGCGCTTGAGACGCATGATTTACAATGGTGAAGATACGTGCTCGTCGCCTTCGCGCCTGCTTAACGAATACTGCTTCTGCGTCTTCGTCATGCAGTAGCCTTTAAGTATGTGTTTACATAAAAATTGGAGCATATGGGAGATTCATAATGTCTACAAAAATTGGAGATTTGGGTTAGGCGAAGATCCTATGCTTTGGAATGTTTGCCTGAATTTTTAGAGAAAAAACTGATAAAGCATATGCTTGCAAGGGAATTTAGAAGTCGCATTGGCCAATCCAGCAAGCTTCACCATTCGTTGTAATATTCAACGCTAATGTCCATATCCACATTGTTGCACTTTCAGTTCGCCTTTAGGCTTCAACAATATAAAGTAACCTAGCTGCATGTTTTGGCCAAGCATTAAGCCGAACATGGCTCTGTAGTGCTAAATTTGCGCTTTGCTGGCACGATTTCTTAGCAAAATAACGCTTTCAACATTCAACTTCTGCTACTTCGCCACATAGGCGCTTAGCAGATGTGAATTATTAGGTTGTTACAAAAGTCTTGTTACTCCTGACGGCGAGAAATCATGCACCTCATATTCTTTACAGGACTTCAGGATACCATTCGATAGAGCAAAGCAAGCTCTACAAAATAGTGCGCAAAAGTTCACACCAACTTTGACCCACTATAAGTTTGCATCCAAAATCTGAGTCGTACTAAACGCTCAAAAATTGCGAAAAATTCATATCTTTGTTCAGAAAAATCTTACGAACCTCCAACTTGCTCATAAAAATTGCACACTATATCAGACACTCATATGTACCGTTGCTGTATTTTTTCCTCATCTAGAAATCGAGAAAACGATAATTTTCTTGTTTTTAGAAAAACGAAGCTATGCTGTTCCTATTCATGTAGCTGTATACGACAAGCCCTTAAAAGCCGTAAATTTTCAGCTTTCCAAAAGCCCTAGTTTTCGAAATTTACCTAATTTAGCATTGAACATCCGAGCGAAAAAAGCTAAATTCGGAATTTTTCGGAAATCAGGGTTTCTGGAAAACTGAAAATTTACGGTTATACATCTAAGGTCTTGTAGTATACAGCTACATAAATAGGAGCAGCATAGCTTCGTTTTTCTAAAAACAAGAAAATTATCGTTTTCTCGATTTCTAGATGAGGAAAAAATACAGCAACGGTACATATGAGTGTCTGATATAGTGTGCAATTTTTATGAGCAAGTTGGAGGTTCGTAGGATTTTTCTGAACAAAGATATGAATTTTTCGCAATTAGTACGACTCAGATTTTGGATGCAAACTTATAGTGGGTCAAAGTTGGTGTGAACTTTTGCACACTATTTTGTAGAGCTTGCTTTGCTCTATCGAACGGTATCCTGAAGTCTTGTAAAGAATATGAAGTGCATGATTTATCGCCGTTAGAATTAAGTGTAATAAGACTTATGTAACAACCTAATACAACGAAGTCAGCGTTCTTTTTCATCTGATGATAAGCTTGTTTGGGATTGATCACTTCGATTTCCGGCCACACTTTTGTTAGCATAATCCTGTGAGGATTTCCTCTTCCAATGGTGAGCAATATGCCCAAATCAATACTTACATCGAAGCAGAAACTTTGTCAAATTGCATTGTCCGAGAACTTTCGAGCCAAGCTTATATGACCAAAGCTGAACGGCCGCAATTTTCTTTCACAAATATCATGCTTTTGTCCACTCTATGCCAAGAACGTTTTTTAAGGCTTTCCTTTTACAGCATTATACAACAAAACAGACCACCACTATCCGCATTTTCAGAGATATAGTCATTATTGTGTCACATCAGTCGAGAGACATGTAATAGAGATTTAGAATCAGGACCGGGCATAAGATTTGCAGAAGTTAGGCTGGACATCGTTTCTGAGACGACAAGGGTATCGTGAAACATGCTATGCAGAGTTATGAGCATCGGACGAACACAGGCACAAAAAACAACTTACAGTGCAGTTAACACGCTCTATGTGTATTAGGTCATCTCAAAACTTTTTTCGTTTTTTTGAACTTTTGACATTGGTGCCATATTTTCGAGAGAGTCTAAAAGATCTAATGGGGGTTGCTACATATGGATTTGTACTAGTTTTCGGAGATTCCACCAAACATGCAGAAATCACCTTGGAAGTTTGTATGGCTATGAAGTCGACACGTGATTTTTGATTGATCGCAGGTAGTCGAAAGAGCAACCATAAAGTGCACTGTATTTAGCAGGGATATCTCTTTGTTGTGGTGCAAGACCAGTGCAAAAAATTTGGATTTGGGAAACGAAGAGCCAAAATTTCGCAATTTTCTGGAAGGTCATTTGCTATCCAGACGAGTATTTCAAAGGAATTTCTGGGGCAGACGCAAGTGCAGCTGTGCAAAATAATCAGCAGGCCTTAAGGCGTCATGCAACCCCGTTGTAAGGTACCTTGGCAAATTCCATATACAAGATAATCTTAGCAAAGAAATACCCTACAAAGTGTCGGATTCGCAGTTTTGAAGCGCTTCAACTTTGCATTTGTTATTCGTAATTCCGTGAAAAACTACCATGGCTTGAACCTTATCGCCTGTAGCAAAAAGTAGTTTAATTACGATTATAAGAAACTAGCTGGCTTACCCGGCTCCGCCGTATCCGGACCAAACTTGGCACACATACACTTCGGGCCCTGGCGGGTGTCACAGTCCACTTTTCGTTATCGATCGATGTCGATTTTACCGATTTTTATCGATTTTTTTGCAGAGTTCACTTACAGGGCTAGGAGTTGGCACAGGGGGCGAAGTGAGCATGGGGATTCCGAATACAACATTAGTTTTCAGGATCGTCCATTACTTTTATCGATTTTATCGATTTTTTTTGTAAAGTTTGACCTGCGGGGCTGGGAGTTTGCACAGGGGGGTAATCGAGCATGCTGATTACGAACACAATATTAGTTTTCAGGATCGTCCATTACTTTTATCGATTTTATCGATTTTTTTTGTAAAGTTTGACCTGCGGGGCTGGGAGTTTGCACAGGGGGGTAATCGAGCATGCAGATTACGAACACAATATTAGTTTTCAGGATCGTCCATTACTTTTTCGATTTTATCGATTTTTTGAAAATTTGAGCTAGGGGGCTGGAATTTGGCACAGGAGTGTAATCGAGCATGCTGATCACCCCCCTTGGGGGTGATCAGCATGCTCGATTACCCCCCTGTACCAACTCCCAGCCCCCTAGCTCAAACTTTGCAAAAAAATCGATAAAATCGATAAAAGTAATCGATAATCCTGAAACCCAATATTGTATTCGGAATCCCCATGCTCGATTACCCCCTGTGCGAACTCCCAGCCCCGTAGCTCAAACTTTGCAAAAAAATCGATAAAATCGATAAAAGTAATCGATAATCCTGAAACCCAATATTGTATTCGGAATCCCCATGCTCGATTACCCCCCTGTGCCAACTCCCAGCCCCGTAGGTGAACTCAGCAAAAAAATCGATAAAAATCGATAAAATCGATATCGATCGATGACGAAAAGTAGCCTATGACACCCGCCGGGGCCCGAAGTGTATGTGTGCCAAGTTTGGTCCGGATCGGTTCAGAAATGGAATTTTCTATTCGGAACATACGTACACACAGACATACATACAGACAGACAGACAGACATACAGACAAACAGACATTCAGCTTTATATATAAGATGATATCACGATAAACTACTCTGAAAAAGCATCAGAAGCTGCCCGTAAACAGACAGTAATTCCAAAAAGGTGTTGGACTTAAGTTAACGTAATCCTGCTGGTCTTATACGTTACTATCTTGTAAGATGTGCGGTTGTACAGTCAGAACAGACTAGCATTAGAATGTGAAGACCGGTTATCAAAATTTGATAGTGGATCAGATCTATAAGAGGTGTCCCCATTGCCTATGATGCCGCCGATTCTCATGTAGAAAAGGTGGTTCTATAAAAAGTGCCTATATGCGCATCAAACTTATTACTTGCTCCTCAAAATTTCTAGATCTTCACTAAGCAATTACTAAATTTCCCAGCTTCTTGGAGTACTCAAAATATACTAGGGCCTAATGAATGATAGCAAGACAAAAATTCCTTCTTAGATTTTATTGATTCCTAGACAATCACTACACATGAAGAAAGCACGTAACCACTATAGCGTTCTCAGAGACCACAATAAAGCTTATTTAGTTCAAAAAGAATGAGTCTCGAAAAAATAGTGTTTGTTTGAACTCAAAAGTGCAAAAACGATAAGACTTTTGTGGTGACCTAATAGGTTGTAACATAAGTATTGAGACACTTTTTTTTATTTTCTTCTGAAAAACTCTAGAAACTTTGACAAAGCTTAATATTTGACACATTGAGCAGTGGACAACGGGGTATCTACTGGCAGCATTTCCACAGGTACAGGTTACAGTGAATACAAAGGCGGTTTTGTGACGGCCTCAAATCTCCAATTTTTTCTTTGGTTTCTAAAATTCCTCTCATTCCTACTCTTTAAGCTCTTAGGTTTTTGTCGGATTTTTAAAGACACTGGTATAATTTGAGGGAATTCTGAAAGTCTAAGCTGTTCAATAACGCATGTTGGAAATTTGCCAAAAATAATGCAAAAAAGTCTTGAAAAAATCAAAATTTGGATTTTTCACGTTTCGCATGTATATATTGAAAAGTTGCACCCCTCCATCAATTTGGAGATGAGAAAAATCTTTGCAGAAAGTTACGGTTTTTTCTTTGAGTGTGACAAAACTTATGTTACAACCTATATTTTACACAGCACTCGCAATTTGAACCGAGACAAAAATGAACAAGTGGCTTCTTTATAGCGCAGACATACTATCACATTAGATTTCGGGTGCTTGTAATGCAAAAATTTCGAAACTTACTTGACCTATAATTTTTCCGAAATTAGTCCGTCTTCAGGGGTTTACCACACGAGCTGATCTCGCCTGGAGCGTATACTTTATGTATCGACAAGTCTTGCTTTTCGTACTACGAACAAACTCCACGATTGAAAACTACTTCTAGGCATAAAGAAATGTTCATATCGTTGCCACTCCCTCCTTTGTTTTTTGCCCTCAATACATTCATGAATCGTGTCAGATATCGTGCCCCAATGCCAACTTCCCGATCTCGCCCGCTTGTGCTTGTTTTTTACTGCTAGGTTTGTCCGTTACGGTACAGTTGTGGCGGTAAAATTTGTCCAAAATTGCGGGATTCGCGGGAATTGCGGGATAAGCGGGATTTAGCTATAACTTCTTTGAAACAATTTTATTTGTAATCTGCGTAAAGATGTGGCTTCAGGTTGATGGGACAAATCTTGTGCTATACAGTATGTCCGCAAGTCGTGGTGACGGGGTAGACATACAATGATACCTTGTTGTTTTCTATGTTAAGGATTTTGTAAACATCTGTCACAGTGTGAATCGCGAATAGCAGGTTCTGGTACAAAGTTTTCATTATCGAAAACTATCGCAAGAAACGACTATCGCGATAGTTTTCGATGATGAAAATCGTACCAGAACCTGCTATTCGCGATTCATTCAAGGAAATACCTTATCCAGCATGAAGACGCAGAGACATAGCGCAAGACTAGAGCTCGACTACGCAAATCTCGCAATAGCTCGCATATGCACACAGTTCTCTATAATGCACGTCAACTGCAATCAATATCAACAGCTGATAACCGCCTAACCGTCCAAGTAGTGCGCCTCTCACTATTCTCTGGGTACTTCTGCTGCTGCCGCTTTGGAATTTGAAAGTCGTGAGTTTATTTTGACTAAAAAATAAGCCAGACTCATACTTAGTCATATTTTTCGTACTTATGCAATTTTCTTCTTTGTTTTTGCGATGCACCTTGTTTGACCAAAGAATTCCTTCTTCGTGCCAAAATTTTGCGAACTCTTGATTTTTTCTTCAATCTTGGCAGTTTCGACCACATATTCTTGCTGACTTGCTGTTCGTTAGCCACACACCTCTCGTTTCCTTTTGTTTCCATGAGAAAGGACCGTCTGGCGTTATGGCTAATGGAATAGCCCATTTTTGAACGGAATGAATGCTGATGATACTATTTCGATTTTTCTTGTGCATTTTCAATATGTATTGTACGTCCTAAATTCCATTTTTTTTAAAAAAGGAAATTCTGATTTACGCTTCGTTGCAAAATTCAGTTTGCCAGCAAAATGCAAAAGACAGTGTCGCATGAACTTGTACCCCCAACGTTTAGCACAATGGCCTCGCACACTGGCGTTGCGCTAACTATGTTGAGGTTCCTTATATAGCCTATTTCACAATAATTGCAAAAGTAGTAACTAACCCTTCAACATATTTACGAAATCAGGCATGCATATCGTTTTCCCATACTGATTTGCTGCAACTGCTCTATGTGCTACGTGTATTCTTTCCCTAGCAAAGCATGACGTAGTAGTATACAACGCAGCGAATGCGCGCGCTGTTACACCATCAGTGCCTTGGCAAGGAGCTGGCACGGGATGGCACGCAGCTGGCTAAGAGGTTACAAAGGATGGGATTTATTACGAAAGGGCTGGCACGAATCTGACACGGACTGACACGTGGCTGGCACGCCTAAATTTTATTGAGGGGATCAATCAAATATGGTCCAGCCGTAGCGGACATTGGCGCTCCTTCTTACAGCACGGTGCGCAATAAGCATAATTCTGCAAGAGACATAGATCAACTGCGTATCCCCATCAATACTGATGCAAACATAAAATAATGAAATAGTCAGTTATTTGATTTCCTCTTATTGATATGCCTGCTCTGGCAAAAATAGTATACTGCATTCTTGTCTTGCTAAGCAAATACCCTATCATATCTGTACCCATAGCGCAGCGCATATGGGCGCTGTTATCGCGGTCATCAGCAGTTCGGTGACGCGCGGACGCTCGTTTTGCGGCGCCCTGTGGATAGCTCGCTATAGTCTTGCGAGGTACTCAGAGCTATCACGACATAGTCCCTCTACGTTGTGACAACCAGGAGGGATTTACTACGGGCCCTGAATTCTGACCAGAATTGAGAAGGGTGTGACTTATTGCTGCAAAAAGTCAAATTTAAAAAAACACTTTTGAGACAACCTAGTATATTCGAAAAATTTATTTAAACGTGCAATTGGTAAACGATATTCATCCCGTACAATAGCTGCCTTTCTGAAAGAGCATTCATTCGTTCATGTTCATTTGTGCCTGAATTGTGTTCGAAAAGGATGAAGAATGAAATTTCAAATTTGGGTGCGGCTGTGGAAAAAGCTGGTGAAATTCTCACAGATAAGATAGAAGCTTAATCTCACCATTGTTAGAAAGTACATGTGGTAAGCTTTCTGATGATATGCAGATTCTGTATCAGAGAAAACTTGATGGAATAAAGTTGTTCGGAAAATAGGCCGAGAAAAACGAACGTTATTTTTGCAACAACCTGATACTTCCAGAAAACTGATTAGCCCTTTTTAAAAATATTTTCGAATTAAAAGTAAAGCTTTAGAAAACTGTCTCAAAAAGTACGGAACACAAAAAAATGAGGGTGCTAAAAAAGTTAATGCATTGTACATTATTAACTCATCCACTTCAACAAAATTTACGAAATCTTCCAGCAATTTATGTATAAACAAAATGAATTCAGTATGTTCCGAGCAGAAAATTATATTTTCGGAAAATTCGGCTAAACTTTGCACGATAGGACGGGGCAAGGTAGACGAATCGTAACGGTTGTTTCCCTTTGATCCTGTTTTTTTCCCAAAATGTAAACGTTCATAACTCGGAGCACGGACGGACTCAGCATACACGAAAGAGATGTTTAAAATTTGCTTCTCATTCCAGTTAGTTTAAGTAGGAGAGAATTCACCATTTATTATAAGAACGTTTTTCCTTAAAAACAGCATTGTCTTGGTGAAGCATGCAAATTCTCGTTTTCCCGATTTCTAGCTATGAAAAGATCTGATATAAAAGAGTTTATATGTGGAAGTCTGGTCTGCAAAATTTGTATAAATGCAATTACTCACTGCGTCGGTCATTCAAATCTATTGTCTATGTTATGGCTTCTTCAAGTCACTTCAAACTTTATGGAGAAACGACCAAAAATTTCGTCATTTTCAAAATTGAACCTAATTATGTAATTGAGAACTTTCTTACAATTTTATGTGTACAACTAAGTTGTGCATAAACTTCTAGAGATTTTCCAGCTAGTTATCCAGCCCAAATGTATAGAACAACAAATAGACGTTTTACGATTTTCTTCGATATACACCCTACATCTTGATTGGGTCGTGGATTAA